>BMAO01036028.1:0-178237 GCA_019973975.1 Trichonephila clavata
ATATATTTAAAATATTACCATATTTTTATACTTGATAGAATTCACCAAGATAGAGCCCTCATTTTTTTTTTTTTTTTTTGCTTGCACCAGGCTTTTAAATACCTGCTACGCCACTGCCTTCAGGAAATCACTTTTTTTCAAAGAGAGAGAGTTGACGCATTTTAAATCAGTAATTTCTTCAATTTTACTTCATTCTTTAAAACTGCAAACGGTAAGTTATGAATTTACTTTTGATTTATTTTGTATTTTCCTTGAGACTTAAAAAATGTACAAACATTTTTATCATATTAAAATAAAATCAAAACATACATTTTTATTTGCTTTCCTTTACAAAAGAGGCAGAAAATAATGTCCAGCTTAATGAAATCTAATTAAAAATATTTTTTACTTTATAAATTTTCCGTGTTACATCAGCTAATTTTAAGATGTTCGTCTATATTTATACATATATTTCAATGGACTTTTATAGTACTTTTATGTTGATTAATATGCATCAATACTTGTTTTCTTTGCTTGAATACATCTTCCAAAAACACACTTTTCTATGAAAGAACAGTTTTATAAAGTTTAATTATTAGTGTAAACATGAAATTCCAAAAAGTAGTACTTAAGTAGCACTGGTATTGAAGGTTTTTTCACGAAACTTCAGAAGTTTAAATTCTAGCATTGATATCTTGACACTGATCTCACTTCATTGAGCTATAGAAATAAAAAATTAATAAAAAAATATCTGCAAACATTTCTTTCATATTTTAAGGAATGGAAAATGTGTTTATTCCTGTGTGTAAATATTTAAATTATATTAAAGCTACTAATTGAAGCATGGCAGTCTTGAACGCACTGTTGCTGGGATGGGGGACCCTTTTCCCCGAAATGCATGTCAAGTAGGTGTCTGATACTTTCGAATTCTTGTTTCACTAACAACTGTTTCTTTCTTGAAAATATACGATTTCTGGTCTAGAATTCACTTTACTTTATAAGTTCTCTGAATTTTTCTTTATAAAAAAGTAATAAAAATAAATGCAGTAAAATATTCTTGATTCAAATGATATTACAGAAAAACTAGCTTTCAGAAACAGAAAATATTTGCTTTCATAATAAATAAGGAAACAAAAGTTGATTGTAAATTAATGTTTACAACATGTGTAAATGATACAAAGGTTGGTTAATATGAAATTTTTTGCCTTAATTTTGTAGAATTATTCTTTGTTGAAAATTTCATTTACCTTTTTGTACAACGTTTGTGATGTGATTTATATTTGCACAATTCATCATATTCTGAATTTAACTCTGTATATGTCTTGTATCCTACAAAGATTTAAAAATTCAAATTTATCATAACCAGATTATTCACTGAACATTTGGTTACTGAAATACACACATTTGTGTTAAAATTATTCTTACTTTTTGAGAAATGTATTACTCTGGAATACCGTACTCATATCGTAAAGCATTTGAAATTTACTTCAGATCACAAAAAAAAAAGGGGGGGGGGTTTCATTTTTGAGAATTTTTTATTTTATTTACACGATATTTTATTTTTTCATAGCTGTAGAGTATCATTGAAAAAAAAATCAACTGATATACAACAGTTCTTGAAACATTCTACAATTTTAATATCTTAAATATAAGCCAATATAAAACAAAAAAGAAAAAACTACAAAAAATTGTTAATGAGCTTTATGTATGTTATGGAACAGTACGTGATGTACATTAACTTTTACGAAAAAAAAATTCATGTCAAGCATTATATCTGCATAATATTATTTTTTTTTAAAAAAAGAGTTGATGCATACGATGTAACTTTTCAAACATACAAAGATCAAAAAATATTCTTACATAAGTATTATTGCAAAAATTTTCATTAAATTTGTAAATTTTTTATGCAGTAACCTACAAACATTGCCAAACAATCAACCAAATGACAAAGAAATTGTAAAATTAAAATTTTAGATATTCCTCTAACAATTAAACTGAAGGGAATTTAATGAATTGTAATCAGAATTTGTTTTAAATATTCACAGTAATCAGTTGTTTTTGTAATTATTAAAAATTTCTATGTAAACATTAATTTACAGGCAGAAAATTTGCAAGTTTATAGAAGAGAGTAGCTGAGTACCTGTAACACAATATATATTTTGTAGAGTTTAAATAACATTTGTATTGAGTTATGAAATAAAAAACAGTACGCGTCAGCACCATAGCTTAGAACAGAGGATCTCAAACTTGTCATGTTTTTCGATCTGGGTCCTTGCTTACTTAATATTGAATTTTTGCAAATTCATGAACTTCAAATGTGTTTTGGATAGTTAGTATACTGTGGTAGCTGCTGCTATTTTAAAAACACTCTTACTTTTCTATCTGTAGTGAAGTGTTGTATGAAAAACTAAAAAATACATGTTAATTTAAACATTTATTAGATAAAAGTTAAAATTTAGTACCTGTTACATAGAATAAGAGAGTAAAAACAAAAAGGCTTTTATGACGCTTTAGTTACAAATTGTTAATAACTATAATAAATTTAGTTAGGTTTTACCTTAAACCTCCTCGGTTAGTAACGTCCAGTCTAACAAATTAAGAAAAACAAATTAAGAAAAACTTTTATCTTTCTTAACAAAATAATTCAAAAAGCACCTTTTTATTTATCTCTATAAATCCCAGATATATCTTACCTTTAATTGGGCAGAATTTGATATATCTATTTCTGATGTACAATTTCAATTTCCAAATAATAAAAAAAATTCTAATAATTATAGCCTTTTCATTAAATGTTTATAATTATTATGTACCTGAGATGTGTGTGTTTTCAATATTTCAATTGCTTATAACAAATGCCTTTCAGTAATTTATATTAATATTGGTTTAATTTACTTAAATATTTTGAATCAGCAGAAAGAAGAAAAAATTTCACACTAAATTCAGAAAAATAATTTTTCTGAAAAAAAATATTGTTTCTAAGTTTTCAGTTAAATTAGCTTCTTTACCTGAATTTTTATTTAGTTGCAAATGACATAAATGGGCTTTCGACTTTCAAATAGTATATTGAAAGAAAGTCATACCATACATTTTGTAAATGAAATGAAAATTAAATTTTTTTTTATTTAGTGCAATAAATATTTTTTAGAAACATGTTCTCAAAAAAATTAACGGATACTAAAAATGTTAATGAGAAGGACATTGATGGATTAAATTTTTTCGAAAAAAAAAAATCTTTGCGATGTTTTACCAAAGGGGATATGTCACCTATTGATGTTTTGAATTATATTTATGAAAACAATCTTATCGGTACATTTCCAAATATTGCAATAGATTTACGGATTTCTTTTAACCCTGCCAGTTTCGGTGGCTTCTGGAGAACGAAGTTTTTCAAAGCTTAAAATAAAAAAAAAACTACATGCGATCTACTATGGCGCAGGAGAGATTATCGGACATGTCAATTATATCCATAGAGAGCGAAATTTTGGAGGAAATTATGGATTTATAAAGGAATTGATAGGAGCATTTGTAGCTGCTAAAGCTAGGAGAATCAATATTTTGAATATATTTTCTAATTTTTATATTTTACTTTAAAAATTTTATATCATTTTTGCTTTGTTTTGTTTTTTAAAATGTATGTAATAATAATAAAAAAAAAGAAATAATAAGACAAACGTGTTTTAATATTATAATTTTAAAGCTTTTCAGTTCGAAAGTCAAATTTCGAATACTATAAATGAGTATTTCACATTTTATTTGCAGCACTTTATAAGAGCGCAACAGAACCCCATAAAGGGGCGCCGAATTTCAACTTGAACAAGGGCGCTTAATACCCACGCGGCGGCCCTGCAAGTGGCCCACCTAACTTTTAATCATATAGTGGCACTCTTCCCAAAAAGGTTGGTCACCCCTGCCTTAGACATATGGTTCTGCCTCTCCGTCTTCAAGAAAAAACAGATACCATCTCTTTACCATTGTCCAAGATTCCGCGAAGTCTGAGTAAAGAACATTCTCTCCCCTTCCCCCCCTGTTTCCTGTGGGCCGGGGGGGGGGGGAGGGATACAGTGTTTATGAGCAAAATGACAAGCCGAAAAGGCTTTACGAGCTGAAGGTTCTCTTTGGATGTTTACATTAAGAGTGTCGAAATTTACAATGCTTTCCAGCGTTTTATATTTCTTTGGGAAAGTTTAAAATCTTTGTATTAACAACCCATATAGGAGACCGGCTTTGCGAAATCGGAAAATTAAATTTTTAATTTTTAAAAACATTTTTTGGTTATTTTTCAGTTAAAGTAAAATTTTAATTTTTTTTCGTACTTTAATTGTTGATTGTATATTAATTTTATTTTCATATTTTGAAGAAAAATAATTTAAACTTGGATTTTTAATGGGTTAATGATAGTTCAAATGGTTAGTTTGAATTTGGTATCAAAGCTATTAGAGAGAAGTGTTATCTCAGGTGTCGTTCTTGTCATCAACCTGTGGTTAAAAATTAAGTCTTTGCGTTGCTTCTAAATGTGATAAATATAACCTTTCAATCAATTATTAAAAATGCAACCTATGTATCGATTGAGTAAGAATAATAAGATTTAATAACGTTTTAGGGAATCTTGTTCTGAACCTTAAACTTTTGTTGGGTTATCTTGGTCCCTCTCTTAGGTAAGAAAAACAATAACTGCATCCTCATTTCAATATACAAAAAGTAGAAAAACATAAATATAAATATATTTGTTTTCTTATAACTTAGGCCAATCTTACCACTATGTGTTAATAAACATATTACACATTCTATCAAGTAGATCAAGATTGCACCTTTTTTTTTTGCATGGCTTTATCAGGAATTCCATGATTTGAATACAACACTATAGTATTTATTGATTTGAAATGTTCACTTTTATGAGAACGAAAAGTAGAGTTTTAATTCTTTTATACATATATATACGCATAAAAGAATATATATATATAATAATGGGAAGTAGTGTACACAGATTATTTTTATTACGGGGGTTATATTTAAAAAAAAAAACATAGACGAAAACACCAAGACTTAATCTCTTCATGCTAAAATTAAAAATTTATTCGTCTTTGGGTGGGGTTTGCATCCCATCCTTCTGTACTCCTCTTATAATGGAATTTCTGATTAGAAGTATGATCAGGTTGTCTGATTATTCAAATATAAAAAAGGAATAAAAATCTGTAACTCTCTCTCTCTCTCTCTTCCATGTTTTTATTTTTCTTCCATTAAACAAAATAGAACTACTCCACACACACACACACATTTATAAATCAACAATAATCATTTACCATATGCTACAGAAGAACGCATTAAAAATGTATGGAAAAAAAAGTATCAGTATATGATTTTTATGCAACTGCCAGGAATCACTTTATTCATAGTATTTTACTAAAGATAGAAAATAAAAATTTAAGCATAGGCTTTATTTATAGTTTAGTTTATAATAGCTAAAAATTTTGTAGTAAATTTAATTCTAAAAATAAAAAGGAAATAGATTATTGGACAAATCAGTTTAAAATGTCAATAAATATGTCTTTCACACATAAAAAAAATCACCTGATTACATAACAGAAATTAAGATAATATTTTCACATTTTAAAAATAACACTTACCATGAACAGATTTAATTAAAGTACTTTCATCTACAAAATGTGCTTTAATATACCAATATATATTATAAAAAACATCAATTTTCTCTGCTTGTAATTAACCTTTTATATCTTACATAAGGATAAAAGTCGAAATACGTAATTCATTTTCAAAGTATTATTAATCACAGTAAACGGGTTATTAAAAAATTATATAACAATCTTTTTTTATTTGTAATTAAGTTTCTTATTTACTAAGCTCAAATATATATTTCTTCTGCAAAATTAAATTCACTAAAAATTTTGATTTAGGTGAATGAAAAAAAAAACAGATTTTTATTTTTTACAGTGAAAATTAGATACGTAAGGGAATTTCACTATTATACTCAAGACATGGAAGAAAAAACTGCCTGAAAAACAATCTCCCAAATGGAGAAAAATCTCTTGTTTCAATGAACCACTAGGGCATAGAAAAATGCTATAACGCCAAACCAGGCAACCCAAAATAATGATGTCATTGCACATCTACCAATGACAAGCAACCTCTTTTCCTTTGACCGTGCCGAAAAGGAACACCCAAGTCGTGAGTAACTGAAAAAGTTCTCTCTATTTAACGTCATGCTTATTTTGCTTCTTATTTTCAGTTACGGTAACGATTATTGAAACTGTGTTGAAATGTTAACACAAATTTCAATGTAAATCAGATTTTAATACTTTCAACCGAAAATAACAATTAATTTACAAATTTTATAGAATCTTTGCTTAAAATATAATTGTTTAAGTTACTACTTTGGATTTCTCATGTTCCATCATGAATTTAAAATTTTATTTGTGATAAAGCCAACACTTAAAAGCAAAAATTATTTGAAGAAAATGAATTAAAATGAAATGAAGTAGGCAATTTAATAAACCAAAACAAATATCTGTCTATTTATTTATGTGATGATGATTTGGAGAACGAAACTGAGCTTTTGTTATTCTAATATGTAGCTTTAAATATAAATTTTACCATGAAATCATTTTCCTTCTTCCAGAAGCTAAATTATTCCACTAAACCTTGAGCCGGGATGCAATATTATATATTTTTTACCTTTTCCTCCTTCCTTATGTGTTATTATTGTTAAGATAAATATTTCATTTGCGTTAGGTATGGCTGGAGTAAGTAGTAAAGAATTTTACTTTAATGCCGTTCAACTCTTAGCCAGATCTTTAGCATCTTTGAGACCTGCACCATGGGAAAAGGTTTGACAAATGTTTTCTTTTTATTAAATTAAAATGATTAAAAATTTACCGTTTCCTTATCTTCTTACTAAAGGAAATAGATTTTCTCCATTTTCTCTTAGAATTTACAATACATTAAGTAAATGGAAAATAAGTGTATTTTTTGAAAAGATAATACGATATTCATGGTTTCAAATGTAGGCGTTTCAGTTAAGATTATAAGATGTTATAAGATTTTCAAAATGAATATAAAAATTGTATTTTTATTTTAGTTTAACTGAAGTACATTCATAACTCTAAAAATAGAAATAATAATGAGTATAGTGTAGACCTGAAATAGAGTGGATGTCAGAAATCGATTAAAGAGCAAACAATATTTTTTCAGTATTAATTATATAAAAAATTATACTAACTAGATTATTGATTAGTCAATTATTTAATAATTATAAAGGAATACAAAATATGTTAAATCGGAAAAATAAATGGAGTGGACTTGTCCTAGGAATTCCTTGAACTATCTTTGTAAATGTGTTATTACTTTAAATTAGTTAATTCATCATTTTTTTCATATTTATTTGATCATATTTTAAACTGGGTACTCATGTATTATGCAGTCAACCGATTTCGTTAAATCAAAAGAAATATGCATCAAATAGTAGAAAACTATTCCTATGTATGGCAGAAGAAAATAGTAATAAAAATGATAGCATTTGGTGACATTTATTAAATAAGATATTTTTTTTAGTTGTTGGACTCAATCTCAACAATATAATACACAAGTACTTAAATTATCATGCATATATGAAGGACATATTTTAAGTATATTATTTTTCTGAAATATTTATTTAGAATTTTTAATTGTGTTCAGTGAGATATTAATTATGTATTATATGAATTAGAATGTTTATTTGTATGCTAATTTTAGACAGAAGATAGATGCAAAAAATGAAATTGTATTTTAAGTTACTTATGATTTATTTAATGCCTGATTTTATACAAAGATCTGCGGAACTTGTTGAAAGAGCTTATTGAATACATTGTGGTAGTAATTCATAGTTTGTTAATGTAGTAAGTAAATTCATAGTTAATTAGTGATATCATAGTTATATATAGGTATACACCCAACTTTTTTTACATAATTTTGAAATAACACAGTACACAAATTTAAGGATTTTTTTAAAACAAATTTTTTTGCTCGAACAAATTTTTTAAAAATTGGGCAAGTTGTGCCCTTAGGAGGAGGACGATTTGTGATTAAATTTATAACTGTTTATGATAATAAAGAAGTCGAAAATGATGAAATCAAATGTGAAGTTCAGCTATTAACAACTGGTTTACTTCTCGAGAGCTTGAAATTTGCTACAAGTAGGGAACAACATTTTTACTCATGATTCTGACATAAAGCGTGCATTAAAATTTATATGTATCATATGTTACATATAAATCAAGCAACTTGATCATCATAAACCAAGCAACTTGAGAAACCAAAAATCAGCTGCTAATAACAGTCTTTGTATATATATATGCACTGTTGGCCACTGTAAATGCAACACCCTGAAGGAAGCACACAAATAATATGAAATTTACAATATGCATTAGCGGAGGTGAGATATGCAAATGATTACAATTTCAGCACAGACACACATCATGCATGCCTGTGGGGCCACCTCAAATTGCTATTTAAGTCTTGGAGATTTCGACGATTTCAAGTTCGGCAATTGTGTTTTTCTTGTGGTTTTTACAAAAAACGATCAGTTATGTCTCGTAGAAAGCAGCGATCAGCTTTTGATCAAGTATCCGAGTTCGACAGAGGAAGGATAGTGGCCTAACGAGATTGTGGATTATCTTTCAGGGAAATCGGTAGTCGTGTTGGTTGAAACCAAACAACTGTAATGAGGATATGTGACCGTTGGATGCAGGAGGGTACGACGGACCAACGTGGTTGATCGTATCCACCTCAGTGCATCACTTCATGTGAGGACAGGCAAATTGTGCGCATGGCAGTAACGGATCACTCAGTCACATCACGAACCATAGTACAGCACATTGAGTCTGTAAGGCATCATTCAGTGTCTGTGCGTACCATTCGACGCCGCTTACAGCAGAGTGGTCTGTCCGCAAGATGTCCATTGCTTGGTCTACCCTTGACGCAGAACCACAGATGCCTCCGCCGCCAATGGTGCGATGAAAGAATGATGTGGGCGGCAGAATGGAATGAAGTTGTCTTTACTGACGAGTCATGCATCTGTCTGCAACACCACGATGGTCGGATTCGAGTCTGGAGACACCGTTGAGAGAGGATGCTGAACAGAGCTGCGTTATGCACCGCCACACTGGTCCTGCACCGGGTATTATGGTATGGGGCGGTATTGGATATCACTCTCGCACTCCTCTAGTACGCATTGCCGCTACTAGCACTACATCTCCGAGGTGTTGGAGCCAGTTGTCCTTCCTTACCTTCAGGGCTTGGCCACAGCCATATTTCAACAGGATAATGTGCGACCACACATGGCACGCATTGTCCAAAGGTTCTTTGTCTATCACCAGATTGAATTGCTTGACTGGCCGCCTCGCTCTCCAGATCTTTCACCGATAGGAAACATGTGGTCCATGGTTGCTCAGTGATTGACCCAGATTACACCCCCAGCTGCCACACCAGATCAACTTTGGCAATGCGTGGAAGCTGCTTGGTCTGCTGTATCCCAAGAAGACATCCAAAGTCTCTTTGAATCAATGCCGAGGCATGTGGCAGCGGTGATCTCCAACAATGGCGGCTACTCTGGCTACTGATTCTGGCAGGAACCACTCTCCACAGAAGTCTATAAATTTAATCATTTGATACTTGGTCAACATGTTATCTACAAAATAAATTTTGTTGTGCTATCTCTTGTCTTTCTTGGTGTTGCATTTACAGTGGCCAGCAGTGTATATTTATATAAACCCCAACCAAGGCCGCTAATAATGAATAAAATTCTTCATTTGAATTAAAACCAACAATTATGCTAAACACATATGACACAGCTACCGATAATAGCATTTTTGTTCCAGTTGGTAATAAATGTGCACATGTTTTATCAAGTGAGGATGAATAGTTGTTACTTAGTAGTTTAATTCCTAATCTAGTTTCAATCTGAATTTTTATATGCTGTATGTACTTACAGAATGAGTTTTCATTGTGCACAAGTTTAATTTTCTTTTGCAAGAAAAATTAAATTAATTTTGTGTATAAATATCTAACATGGGTTTTATTATTACTTTTTTGCAGATTTTTTTGGGAACATATTTAGAGATTTTTCAACTTGCCTGATTTTTTAAAATTGTGGAACATATCTCCAAATTTACCATATGTCTCATGTATTTTTTTTACCATGGTTTTCTAAGGAATATATGTATTTCCAATTTAAAATGGCCTTCTAGTTAAACTTTTCAATAATATTTCTAGAAGTGCACAAAGGTTTTTCTCAGAGTATCCAAATCATTAGTTTTTCTTAATTTTGTTCTCATTCATCTTCTGTGAGTCTGTAAATGGTTTTCAGCTGTTTAAGACAAATATAATACATTATTAAATCTGTGTACATATAGTTAGTGGATTCTTTTACCTCTGTGTATAATCATTTAATTTTATATTTCCAGGTAAATCATTTATTAAAAATGTGTCCTCAAGAATCAGCTCAAGGAATTTTTAAATTTGACCAACGAGGACAAGATGCTGTTTTTGCACTAGGAATATTTTTTCTGCAATCAGGATGTCAAGTGAGTGTTGGAATTTTTCTGTATTTTTATTTTGTGTTAATCAATGGTATTTTTTCAAGAAATGGCTATTTTTTAGATAACTTTTTATAATTTTATTACTTTTTTAATGTGGACCCTTTCTAAAACCTGACTTTGCAGGAGGGGCCTAATATTCTCCATTATGTCATTGTACTAATGATTCTTTAAATTACTTGATTATATATTTTAGAATGAAAAATGGAGTTTTATATATATATATTAATTATATTTTAAAGTTATATATTATTCAAATTAATAACTGATTAATTAAGATTATCATTTAAATTATTAACTATATTTTAAAAATATATATTAAAATGAGAATGATCACAAATATGCTTGTTGATGGTAAATAATTTTTAAATAAGTTTGATTAGAGCAAAGAAAAAAAATTGTGAGGTTTTGCAGATTATTATAAAAAGTATTATTAGAAGTATAAAATAAACTTATAAAATAGTAATTATTATTATTTTAACTATTATCTTTTAAAATTTAAAACATTTCAGGAAATGATTCTGTCTGTTGAACTAATTGAATTTTATATCTAATTTTTAAATATGCATATGTATGTTAAAAAAATCAGTAATGTATATTAACAAATTTTCTATAGCATTCAGAGAATATATTTCCATACCTAATGAAACTCCTAAGGGGCTTAGCTAAAGCTATTTGGGTTGAGGAGATTCGGATGCATGATACTGATCGTAAGTCAAATTCTTTATATTGTTATTTTGTTTTTAATGAACATAACTTTTAAGATAATGCATTGTAAAGTATTTAAAAAACCTCCTGTAGTTATGTTTTTTTCAAACATTGTGAAAATTTATCAGTGTAAGCTGAACAAATCTTTTAAATTTTTTTGGGCCACTTGGAAGAAGATGTATTGTTTTCAGGCTGTGTATAAAAAACACACACACTGACATTGATAATAACCAATGAGTAGAAACAAAGAATATATACATTCATGTTTTTATACTTTTTGTAGAAGTATTGTGAGATGTTTGACAACGGTTTTGAGACACTAATGAGGAAAGACCCAAAAATAACCAGAATTTTTTTTTATTTTGCATTTTTATTGCATTTTACATTAGTCTCCTTCAAGGTATTGTCCATGTGCATTAATGCACTGGTTCCAACACTTTTGCCACTGCTCAAAACAGTTCTGGAATTCTTGAGGTAGGATACTATAGAAAGCCGTTAACATGTTTTCTTTTATTTCATCCACATCACTAAATCACTTTCCCTTATTCTGTGGAAACAAAAAAAGTTGGACAGAGCCAAAATGAGTGAGTAAAGTCATTTTTTTTTTTTTTTTGTCAAAAACATTTGGATTATTAAAACTGTGTGAGTTGGAGCATTGTCATAAACATGCACCATGACACTTTTGTTTCCTCAGAAACTTGATCAGTGGTCTTTTGAGGATCTTCATCAATTGCATGTTTTATTTTGGCAATGTTTTCGTCATTTCTTTCTGTCAAAGGACAACCTGAAAGTTCATGTCTTCAGTTGACTTATTAGATTTGAATTGGGGAAACCACTCATAGAACTGGTATTTTCCCAAATCATCATCATAAAAGGAAAGCATCCCAGTGGTCTCAACAGTTTTCCTGTTACAGAAAGCAAAATTTCACTCATGCTCTTTGTTCTTTGTGGTGGACCATCTCACTTATCACCAAAGGGCTGAAACAGGAAGGTACACAAACAGAGCACCACAAGTAATCCATTTAATTCAGACTGACGGCAGCTCACTAATGGTCGTGGGAGACCCCAATTAACACTATCTCATAACTACAAAGCATGCACACACAACAGTTGGGTCCCAGTTATTTTTGGATTCCCCCTTGTATGTTTCAATTTTAGAATAGTAGTAATTGCAATTATTGTGGGATTTCTGGGGGTGCTCATTAGATATTTTGGTTCTAGTTTTATTTTCCATATACTTCATCCTTGAAAATAACTGGTTGCAAATGTAGATATTTCTGAATAATGATTAGATTTCTAAAACATGATTTTGAAGTGAGATATATTTTTTTTTCTATCTGGAACAATTTATTTTATAGAAGTTCAGTAACGAAACATAAATCAAATTTATTTTGAAGTTCAATGTCAGATTACAGCTGCATGCATCCATTTTAAAATAGGCAGGATATATATTTGTCAATTAAAAAAAAACTGAGTGGTAAATATATTAATAAATTGATTAATTTTCTAAAAAATTTAAATCTATTCTTAATTTTCTGTATTATGCATATATTTTATTGTTCTTGGTGTTTATATTGAACTTCATCTAGAAGACAAATATAAATGAATAATCAAAACTGTATAGTTTCATCCTTAACTTTTGCCCTCAATTTTTTTTTTTTGGTTGTATAAAAAAAAAGCCCATTTCATTTTGCTAATCTTTAAATCTTTTTAAAATTTTGCCTACACTTAACAATCTTATTTCAAAATATTAAATAATGTCCATGTTAGCATCCATAAATCTAAGGAATTAATGTAATTGACTATAATTCAATCCCTCAACCTTGTTGAAATTTACAGCTTTGAGGCATTTTAAAAGACAATAAAATGACATTTTATGCCCTTATAAATCCATCTTTAAATCTGTTATGCATAAATTTTTTTCCTGTCTCTCTAATGATATTAAATTAAATATAAATTTTGAAAGGCAAATATCTTTTTTTCTGTTAATTTTGCAAGTCTATATTTCTGCCTGACTGTGTAATAATATTTGAAAAGTTCAAGATTAATGAAACAAATCAATGCTATATGTATTATTGTAATGCATATGCAAATTTTTTTCATTGTTCCTTTTAATTTACTTGAAAAGCTATTTCTTCTCAAGAAGTGATATAATTTTTCACCTATATTTGTAATGAAAACTAAAAATTTAGATATGTTGATAGCATATGTTGTTATTTTATATTTGTGTTATTATTAATAACATAAAATTGTCTAATCATAAATAAATCAGAAATTCTACTCTTGAAATTGTCTTTGATATATTTTCCTATTTTATCATCAAGCCATAGTAGCCAAAGCATTAAAAGCATATAATGTTTTTGTACTATTATTATTTTATTTTTTTATCACAATTTCTTAAAACTTTTAAGTTAATATTTTTTAGCTGCTATTCGAGTTTTTAAAGCAAATTATTGTATTAGATTTTTTTCATTGTAAAATTTTTAAGTGTATATATTGTTTGACTAAATTACTGATTTGGGATATAGTTTTGTAAAATTGATAATGTCTAAAGCTTAGTTGCAAAATTAATTTTCAAAGATTATATCTGTTTCTTAAAATAATATTTAAACTAAATATTTCTTGAGCATAATTTTTTATTTTCAGAAAATAAAAATTATTTCATTTCTAATACATAAGGCTTCTTTCAGGTATTCCAGTTAGTGAGCGTTTTGCTTTCTGTCTCAATACTTTGCTCTCCGATATTGCTTGTTTCTGCGAAAATTTACGAGATGAAGTAAGTTGAGATTCTTTCTCTTACATTTTCATATATACATACTAGCTGACCTGGCCCGGCGTTGCACGGGCATTTACCGAGGGTATAACTTAATCCCCATGTTAATTTCCTCCTTTCTTTCTGACGCCAGCACTTTTGTGTGGGTGTGACGCGTACGATGTGAGTGTATGGCCCATTGCTTTCTTGTTTAACATTTTCCCTTCTCTTCACAAAATCAGCACTTCCAATATTATTTCTCGAAATTACTTTTATTTCTTTGTTTCTTTCCTCTCCGCTTAGCCCGGCGTTGCACAGGCTTTTACCATTGAATAACTGAATCCCCATGGGAATTTCCTGTTTCCCTCAGGACGATATCACTTATGTGTGTATATGTGCGATGTGAGTGATTTCTTTAACTATGACATTAAAACTCCCTTTTTCGAAATTTGTTCTTGCGTTGGTGTGGTGTGGTACTTAGGAGAGGTGGGTAAAAGCTTAGGTGTCGTCCTCGTCACTTGACCATGGGTGAAAATTTCGAGGTCCGTCGCTAAAAACCCTCGAATAGGCGAACAGTGCGAATTTATAAATCACTCACTCACTTTTCAATTCTTTCGTTGCAATTTTTTAGTCCCCGGAAACGAAAATGTAGCCTTTTTAAAAATAGTTGTATGTTGAAAAAACACAGAAAAGTAGAAATTTTTCAAATTACAAAATTTTACTACTATTTTAAATCTTGAAGTAAAATTGGGAGGATATTTTGAAATGTTCGACACATGGGAAAAAAGTTTCATGCAATTATCTTTATAAAAGAAGAAATTATTAAATGATTGTTTTAAGTATTTTGAGTGTTTTGTTAAAATTTGTTCAAAAAAGTTTTTGGCTTTTTATTTTTTAAATCACTGATTCTAATTTTTAAAAATCATTTTTATTTAAATGCAACAATTTTGATTCATTTTAGAAAAAAATCATAAAATATGCAAAATATCATTGTTTTGTAAAAAAAAAAAAAAAAAAAAAAAAAAAAAAAAAAATTAAAAAAAAAAATTTTTTTTAAAAAAAAAAAGATAGTTTTTGGCATTTTATTTTTTTAATCACTGATTCTAAATGATCAATGAACTTTTTAAAAATCATTTTCATTTAAATTCATCTATATTTATTCATTTTAGAAGAAATCATAAAATACAAAACTAATTAATTATTTTATACTAATATTGATTAAAAATATTCATTTAACAATTAATTGTGACATGCCAATTTAGTGATTTTTGATATATTAATAACACGCAATTGATAATGAAAAATTTTTTATTTGAACATAGCTTTTATTTTTTTCTAAGGAAGTTATGCTTATTTAACTGAATAATTCAAAAAAAAAAAAAAAAAAAAAAAAAAAATTCGAAATGGGCAAGTTTTGCGTTTTTATTATGAAATTATATGTCAAAAAAAGATTTATACATTAGGCACTATTTTAAAGTAAACTATAAGTTTTATGAAAGAGAACAAAATTTTGTTACTGATAAATATTTTAAATGAGCCTCAGAAATGCTTTGAATACATTTTGTCATCTTAATCTAACATCTATAATGATTTAATTTTGAAAATTATCTAAAGAAAAAATGACGAAAATTGAAACAAAAATAACTTTTTCACTCACATTTTTTTTTTTACTCTCCAAATTTACTGATTTCCTCCTGTTTAAGGCAGAACTTTTTAGTGTAACCCTTGAGTTAGATGCGGTCGACGGTTAAACAGTTCAAAGGTCTTTGGCGCAAAACTATTTTTTGACTCCAAAGTTTGGATAACTGTAAAATCGCGTATTTTTATTAATTATTTTTATTTTTAGGGCATAATTTTTAAGTTAATGCGTTCAAACTTCACAAATTAATTGCAAAAATAAAGTACCTTTAAATAAAAAAAAATGTACAAAAAATACTTTTTAGATTATTTCTTGCAAAAACTGTTTTTTACGAAAATCACAAAAAAAAAATTTAAAATCCATAATGTTTAAGCAATTTTTTCAATCTTCTTACAGATTACGAATAATATTCTTTTACACATGGAAATAAAGTTTCGTGCGATTATCTTCATAAATGATAAAGTTATTCAATGTTAAGTTAAAATTTTGAGTATTTTTTGAAAAATCTTTTAAAAAAAGTTTTGACAATTTTAGTTTTTAAATGACTGGATCTAAAAAAGAAAGGCTTGAAGTTATTTAGTGTAGAATATCGTTTTAATAACACGAAAAAAAATTCATACGCAACAATTTAGAAATAATTTGCATAAAAACGCATCAGTTTTAACCCTTTTATAAAAAATTCTTAAAAAATAGAAATATCATTATTTTGCAAAAACAATTATACCGTATTGTGGCGAAATAAATGATCTTTCCGATTCTGTAATTATTTTTTGTCTGATTTCAACAGTAGAAATTGGATGGCAATTTTAAGATGGTGGAAAACGTCGGATCACAGCTCGGCCGAAACGGAATGGAAGTTCTGCCAAGTAAACAACCTGCAGGAGTAAAACAATTAGGCTTTTTAAGGTTTTTAATTAATATCTTTTTAACTAATTGCAATATCGGAAGGAAAAATAGTTTACATCCTATTCTCAGACCTACTGAATATACGTACAAAATTTCATTAGAATCGGTCTAGCCGTTTCGGAGGAGTTTGGTTACAAACACTGTGACAGGAGAATTTTATATATTAGATTACATTTTTAATACACTAAGAGATAATTTAACAAATTTACTATTAACAACATTAGTTTATAAAATATTATCTAGCTATTGATGAAGGTTATTATTTTTTAAGCTAATAGAATATCTAAAGAAATAAAGTAAGAGATTTTAGTATTATAAATTTATAATGACTGTGAAAATAATCAACAATTTTGTTGATTAAATGTTTTTTTCCCCATTTTATTGTCTATTTAACATTATGTTTATTAAATCATTATTGTTATAATGTTCTTTTTCTTATCTCTTTTATTTTGAAGAATATTTGATAATAGCATTATCCTTTGTATGCAAAATTTTGAGTCTCATCCCTTATTTTTTAAAAAAGATAGTTGCACATATTGCTTAATATAGTGATGCTGAAACTTTAATTTCAATTTACCTCTGGATTATGGCCTTAATTGTTGATATACCTTCAATAATGAATAAATTTTGAATGTCTTCTTAAAACATGATGTTTCCATTATGTTGGATTTTGGAAAATGTTTTCATTATTAGTATATGTATTACTGACACAGCTGATCTTGAATGGGTACGGTATTACACCCTTTTTTGGAAAATAAATAAATAAATTTGAAAGTGTCTAAATGTTACACATGTTTGGGCCCCTGTAGCAGGAAGGTCCAGGTATCATTGAAACGACTGCTACAGCAGTAGCTATGCCCCTGATTTGTATTTCAAATACACCCTGTCACAAAAAAATATATGCACTCAGAAGAAACTGAGCTACTATAACGAAACTTGTTAGTAAGGTAGTCTGGCAAGAGATATGCAAATGATTAAAATTTTGATACCTACAAGACAAGGGTAAGCATGCTATGAGTGTATGAAATGCCCAGCTGTGAGAGTTTAAAAGCATGATTGCTTGTGCCATAGGGTTATTCAAACAAATCTGTCTATTTGGATGGATGGTATCGTGACTGGATATGCCTCAGAGACATAACTGTGGACAGTATATACAATTGTCGGACTTTGAGGGGAGGAATATAGTAGGTCTCAAAGAAACAGGTTTGTCGAACAAGTGTATCAGCTGCCACCTCTGGTAGAGTGATATGATAGTTGTTCGATGTTGGCAATAATGCATCATGGAAGGGATAGTCAACTGTCGCAGAGGGTCAGGGCGTCCCAGGAACACAAATATGCCTGATGATTGCACAATCATAAGAGTGGAAATGTCTTCACCAACAGCAATGCTAGAATATATTTGATGCCATTTACCCCCCCTTCCAGACCTTCGCTGCTATCAAGGGAAACCATTTGGAGACAACTGGCCAATGCAGGTAAAAGGAGCCAACGACTATTTTGATGACTATCACTGACTCCACATCACAGGCAACGTCTGGATTTTTTCTGATCTCAGGCAAGCTGAAGGCATGTGATCCTCAGCAATGAAACCTGATTCAGTCTCAATGCTGATGACCAGCATATACACAAGGGAAATGGCCAGACCACCGGTGCCATCTGGTATGTGTTGCTTAGAGGCATATGGCGATTATACAAGGTGTGCCAAGGTAGGGAGCAATTTGTGGAGAGACACGATTATCTCTGGTCATCCTTCAAAGCATTTTGATGGCACGCAGTTATGTGGACAAGATTTTAACATCACTTGTACTGCGTATGCTATCATGTTGCCTAGGTGCTATTTATCAGCAAGACAGAAGTCCACATACTTCACAACTCTCCCAGCAATGTCTTCAAGGATATGATGTACTTCCATGGCCTGCCAGGTCACCAGAACTCTTGCCATTAGAGCCATCTGATACATGCTCGGAAGACAACTGCAGCTGTCCTTGAATACTTGTGAGTTAACTGTCTAGTTGCAAAGATAATGACATGATCTTCCGTAGATGGTCATAGGTGACCTCATTGATTCAATGCCACACCGTTTTTCGGTTTGAATAGCTGCCCAAAGGGGATTTATTACCTACTGATTTGTAACCTTTTTCATGCAATATCTTCTTAATAAAATAATCTGTTCTTCTGAATTTGTAATCATTTCTTATCTTCTCATATACTACATACATGTCAAGTTTTGTGATAGTAGCTCTATTCCTTCTGGATGTTTATACTTTTTTGTGATAGAGTGTATTTTGAATGTTATTAAAATATGTGAAATGCAAATGTCTTTCTTAGCAAAAATTTGTTTGGGAAAAATCTGTTTCAAAATTGGAAAATAAGCATTCTAATTAATTCCCAAATTAAAATTTTTTTTTTTAAGAAATGAAAAAAAAATTCTTTTTTTATAAGCTAAAAACATGCATAACTTTCTTTACATCAAAGATAAGGGAATTGTTTAGATTGTACTTTCAATTTTTAAAAAGAGTTATAGATCTGTAGAATAACTTTTCTGTTTGATAAATTGTTCTATGGGCATTCTTAGTTCCATGAGACTTTTAAAAGGTTATAAAGATATTTAAATGATCCATTTTAGTTATAAATATTTGTTTTCATCAATATGTTTGATTAAAATTTTTGTTGTTCCTTTTACTTTTTTTAGATTATTGCTGCTCAAGTTGAACTTTTAGGTACTTTAGCTAACCTTTGTAGGAACTATAAAGAAAAGGAATCTGTTAATTCAAGATGCAGTGCTGCTAAAGGTATGTTATGTATGCTTTATTTTTTTAGAAATGAATATGTATCTTTAGTTATAATAGTAGGGATAATTTTCTCTTAAACTTTACCTCAGTCGGATCAATTCTGGTGAGGCACAAATACTTTATAATAAGTATTGTGAGAGTAACTTCCTTAGAGTTTAATTAAGAGGACATCTCACGACTAAATAAATATATGAGAACTCTTGAAGAGATTTATAAGCATAATGTATATTTTATAATATAGTTTGAATGTTTTAAGTGCAAAACATTAATTTGTGCTACTTAAAGTATGACAATGTATACATAAAAAATATGGCAGCTTAAATGGTAGAATGTTATTTCCACTCAATTTATTTTGTCAATACAATTATTAAATACCTACCATATTTATTTGAATCTAAACCACACTTCCTCTCCAAAGTTAATGTTATTGAAAATTGGGTACAGTTTAGAATCAAATTCAGAATAATTCATTGGATGGGGGTAATTGAACATGATACAGACAGTTAAATCAATTACAAGCTCATGTATGTATTAAAATATTTTCAATACTGGTAAATTAAATTACTTATTCACTTCTTATTAGTTCTTATTTTAATTTTTTAAAAAAATTTCAAAAATATCAGATATTAACTAACATTTTCACATTATTTTTTTTTGTTTATTTTTTCACAAAAATTGATTGAGAATTTGGGGTGCAGCTTAGATTCAAATGAATACAGTATTTAATTACTGTTTCTGAATGTTTTTCATAATAAATCTTGACACAAAATAAGAAAAAATAAGCTTTAAAATTAAACTATTTTTACTTAATGTGTCTAGGAATTGCAATATTGTACCAAAAGTTCAATATCGGTATTCGGCTTTTCTTAGAGCTTAATACAGGTATTAGAAATTTTAGAAAAAGAAAGAAAACACAAGTGTTTTTTTCTTAGTTTTACTTGCCAGTTTTATTAGAGAGTTTAAATATCGCAAGAAATAATTTGTAACTTATAAATTATAACAATATATAAAGAATCACAAAATAAATAAATAAAGGAACATCTTATTTATTTAACTCACATTTATTAACTCACAAATTATGGAAATGTTCTTAATGTTTTGAAAGTTAAATGTTTGAAATGTGTTCTTAAAATACATATTGCATCAATTGTACTGTCATTAAGCCTGGAACATAATTTTGTGCAAAAATTACCAGCTGTCGGAAAATTCTCTTTCGGCATCTACGCTAGTTGATGGCACTATTAGCAATGTGTGATATACTTTTTCCAAGTATTTACCTCTAAATCTCTCATCTTCAAATAAATCGATTTCTTGTCAGATGATTTTGGATATAGCTGGATTCTGTTCTGTATTTTGGTTTGCTGAATTTTTTTTAGTTATCGCTAATTCTAATTTTTGTTCAAGAGACAGTTTTTTTTCAGTATTCACATTAGTATCATCATCATCTTCGGTAATTGTACTGAATTCTTCTGAATGTGGGTTGGTTTGAGGGTAAAAAATTTTAAGAAAATTTACTATAAACTTGATCAAATTTGATTTAGTTAGTCTCTTTTCTTCTTAACTCTAGAAAATTTTTTACATTGTGCCATCATATTCTTTTTATCATATAAATAATGAAACCAAACCAAAGTATTATCAACTGATTTTTTTATGTTCTTGTAAGTTATTCGTATTCATTATTATGGGTTATTATTTATGAGTATATATATATACTAGCCATTACCCACCCGCTTCTCTGGGTATTTCATGATGTTTTATAAATATATATATATATATATAAATTATTGATATCTAAGTCCTAGCATTAAGAATTCGATTGTATCAAAAAATATACTTGTCGTCTCTTGATAAAAAAAGAAAGGGCAGAACTTATCTAATTTGTATTTTCTAAAATGCTCTAAAATTGAAGTATAAAATGATGTTTGCGCTTTCGTAACCCTATAACCAAGTGGATTCCCGCAAAACCAATTTTCGGTGGATCTCTACTCTGGAAAATGAACATGCAAGCCAAATTTCAAGTCTAAATCTAACAGGGGATAAAACGAAATTTTTACTATCAATACCCCCGTAATCCTGCTGAGAGTCGTTTTCCAAAATAACCATTCTTAGCGGATTTCAATTCAACAAAAGAAAAATGCAAACCAAATTCCATTATTATAGTCCTTGTAGTTCGCAAAAAGGATTTTTTTTGTCAATACGCCCCAGTAACCTCTTGCTCCCCCAAGTGTTGATTTCCTTCAAACTCCTACTCTACGAAAGGAATCTGCTTACCAAATTGCAAGACGGTACGTCTAATAGTTTAAAAATGGGGATAATTATCTTTAACGCCCCTTGAGCCCCCGCAACGCCACTTGGGGATCTGTTTTCACAAAACCCATTTTGTAGGGGAACTGTACTATCTATGAAAGGAATCTACTTATCAAATTTGAAGACTGTGAGTCTAATAAATTAAAAATGGAAAAAAATTATCTATAACACCCCTTGAGTCTCCGCAACGCCATCTAGGGGTCGATTTTCACAAAACATGGATCTCTAATGCATGAAAGGCTTCTGATTATCATATTGCAAGACTATACGACCAGTAGTTTAAAAATGAAAATACTTATCTATAACGCCCCTTAAGCCCTGCAATGCCACTTGGGTTTCTATTTTCACGAAACCCATTTTGTAGCTTATATCTACCTTATAAGAGGAATCCGCTTATCAAATTTCAAGACTGTATGTCTTATAGTTTAAAAATCGGAATAATTATTTATATCTCCCCTTAACCCCCCCCCCCGCAACACCCCTTGGGGGTCAATTTTCCCAAAAACCATTTTGTAACGGATATTTACTCCATAAAAGAAACATGCCTACCAATTTTTAAGCTGGTGGGTGAAGTAGTTTAAAAACGAAAATATTTATCTATTACGCCCCTTAATCCCCCACAACGCCTCTTGGGGGGCTATTTTCTCAAAACCCATCTTGTAGCTGATATCTGCTCTATGAAAGGAATGTATTTATCAAATATAAAGACTTTGCATCTCATAGCTTAAAAATGGAAATAATTATCTATAAAGCCCCCGCAACACCACTTGGGGTCAATTTTCACCAAATTCATTTTGTAGTGGATCTTTACTCTATGAAAGGAATCTGTTTACCTAATTTCAAGATTGTACGTCGAATAGTTTAGAAATAGAAACAATTATTTATAACGCCCCTTGCAATTCGAATTTCGTAAAAAATCCGTTCTTAGTTGATCTCTACTCCATGAAAGGAGCATGTCTACCAAATTTCAAATCTGTAGGTTGAATAGTTCCGGAGATATCGTGATTAGTCAGTCAGTCAGTGAGTGAGTCGCTTTTCTCCTTTATATATATAGATAATGAATCTGAAAAACATTTTAAACCCTAAAGTATGATACAATAATATGAATAACAAACTCACCAGTTTAGAAAATATCGAAATATTATGCAATTAGTTCACAAATACAACCTTGGTTTCTCAGATACTAGACTACGAATTCTGTTAAGTGCAGAATTGCTGTGAGCTGTAATAAGAACAGTTTTGGCCTTGGATGATTCAAATATTTTATAACTTCTCTTGATTGTGCGATGCAACTTTGTATTCTAATTAATTTCACCCGTTAGGCAGCCATTTTTGCAACAGGTATTGATGGATGAAGAAAGGCAGATGAGCTTGTATATGTTATTCCTCTTTCAATGAGAACTTAGTTAGGAGTAGTGTATTTAGTTCTTTTTGTCAGAGAAATAATTTATATATGTCTATATTTTTAAGTTCAGATTAATAGTCTTTTATCCTGTTGCATCTGGCCATGAAAAAATCAGATGATAGATTTTATGAGTTGCCTTAGAACTGTAGAACCAGCTAGAAAAATAAAAACAAGAACACCAGAATGCGCGGAATAAAGTCGTTTATATATATATAATACCTTCACCTTCTGAAATGGATGTAAAATTATTTAATTTATAATATATTTTAATCATGGTACAATAATTAACACTATAGCATAAACTCGAAGAGGTGTAATATTTTGCTATGTTGGCGATCCCTGAACATATACGAAACAATTAACCCCTTAAGCATTAATCACGAGTCTGACTCATGTAAACTTATTTTGACTTTGTAAATCAAATACGAGTTCTACTCGTGTAAACTTATTTTTACTGTGTAAATCAATCACGAGTCCTACTCGTCTAAACTTATTTCTTAAACTTATTTTTAAATAATTATTTCAGGTACATAATTTATAAATAAGTAATCATTTCAAACTTTACAATTTATTCAAACAATTAAAACTACAAGGGGTTAAAAAAATTTCTAGTAAATACCAAAAAACTTGTGAATACCGGTGTTTCAAAACTACAAATGGCTCAAAATACCAGTATTCGGTATTCCGGTATTGCAATCCCTTAATGTGTCAAACTTTTTTTCCAATAGGCTGCATATTAGCAACTAAGCCTTTGCAGACATGGCAAGTCTCAGAGCCATTTCAGTGGAGGCACCATCTAGTGGCAAATCTTGCTGCTAAATTTGGTCACTTGAATTAATTTAATACAAACTCTCGTTGGATACTAAAGGTTGCAGTGATTTGTCAAACTTGTGTTGCAATCTATGTTTTCAATCTATACTGTGCTGTAGTAGGGTATTATAAATTTGAGAATTTATCAGAGAAAAGAAAGAAACTTAATTTGTAATTTGATCTCTTAATCTAATAAATTTCTTCCTTTTTAACTATCTAAAATGTTAATACAGGACTTAATGAAGAATATTCTTAAAGATATTATATCAATAATCATTGGTCTTGATGGCAAGATTAATCCACTTTTATATTTGATGAGGTGCAATAACAATATATCACTTAGTGGTATTAGTTGTGCTGCATTATTCCCACTTGCCATTTTGAATAGGAAGTGACTCATAAATTTTATGTGTTTTTCTTTTTTCTGCTGCTAAATTATTTTTCTCTTTCAATAAATAGATTACTGTCCTGTTTTTGTGAGCAAAGATTGCTTAGTTTGACTCATATACATTACCTGATAAAATGAGAAAGATGTGTTAATATTTCTATGTTAGTTTGTCAATAGAATCAATGGATTATTTTAGAAGAGATGAGAATGTGCCATCTTTTTAAAAGCATGCTGATAGATTGAAGTTTTCTGGATTTTGAAAAAGATTCCAATTTTAAAAATTATGAGTTTTAGTAAATTTATAAAAAGGCTAGTAGTTTTCATATGCTTATTTTATGTAATTGTAATTTTCTGAAATAGAATTGCTGAATTTGTAATTTTCTTTTATCTCTGCTCAAGACAACAAAATCTGTTTTGCATTATTATTAAGTTTAACAATAATATATAAGAATAAATTGACACAATGATTGATTGTTATTGATGGTTACATTGCAAAATTTGCTCACATTTTGGTTGATTCTTTTAGCTATGATTTTAAAATTGGTTCTTCTTACTGTAAGTCAACATTCTTTTCTAAAATTTGCTAATGTAATATATACTAAGAACAGAAATGAATTCTAATTTTATAAATAGAATTCTTACATGTAATTAAGGGAAGAGATAAATTAAACTTCTTTTTATATTAACTGGTACAAATTTCTTTCGAAATAATTTGAATTTAGATTAGGATGCTATGTTATTGCATAAATTAATTTGCTTTTTGCCTTTACTTCTCTCTTTTATTAATATGATTATTATTTTGCTTATTTCAAGCCATGGCTCACTTTATATCTCTTAAGTTGAAGGTTGTAAATTACTTAAATTAAAAAGAAGTATTTAGTTCTTGATCTGTCTTGTATAAGTGTTTGGCTTAAACTTAGAAATGTATGTCAATCAAAAGTTAAGCACTATTACATTACACTATTTCTTTTCATCAATGCAACATGTATAGAATTTTTTTCTGATTTATTCATCTGTGTTGTAATTATCCTTATAGTTTTATTAAATAATGTTTTATAATAAACAATGTTTTTTTCTCTAAATTTCCATTTATGACAATTTAACTAATTTTTAAAATAATGGTGTTTTCTTTGAGAAGGAGACTGGTTAATGAAGTACTTTAAATGTTTTTCATAACTTTTTTCTAAATTTTATCCTTACTATTTCAGTTACTCTTTGCAAGTCAATTGTACCTGTATTCATTGGAACTGCACGAGCTATTGGCAGAGCCAGCAAGACTGGTCCAGCACTCTTTTGCCGGTTATTTCCTACCCCAACTCCCAATAACATTCAGTCTCCTGATTCACCAAAAATACACAAAGTATCCAGCACAAATTCTTTGAAACAGCGCACTTTTCACAACTTTAGGCCAATTCTGCATCGATCCATGTCTGCTGTCTCCCGTAATGCTTCTAGTAATGTTTTGACTAGTCAGGACTCGGGTGCTGATTTGTCAATCATGGGCGGTAGTGGACTTTCCAGCAAGAGAGCTTCGCTGTACAGTCAGTCATCATTGACCTATGATCCCACAAGTTATTATTTTTACAAATTTGGATCAAGTTTTGGCAAACTTCCAGCTCTTGGATTGTTGAAAGACGAGGAACATTCTGTAATACTCTCTGTAGGCCACTTACAAGCTGTCTTGGCTATTGTAAGTTTTTACTTATTGTTACATTTTTTCCTTTATTTACTTATTTAATTTTAAAACATTCCTAATTGAATAATTAGTAAAATAAATTGTTTTTATTTCTTACATGAATGAAATTAATTGTGGTTTGATATTAAACATTGTACTCTTTTTCTTAGCTGAATTTAAATTGTTAGATAAATTAAAAATATATTTATAAAAAAAATAAGGTAAAATTCTGCAGTTCGTGACCTGTTCCAAAACATTCTCTGTAAGATTTTATTATTTTAGTGCTCACTACTTTACACAGAATGTGTTAAAAATAATTCTGTGCAGTGACATTTGCCTCATTAATTTTACTCTTTATTATGCTTGGTAATTTAATTTGTTTGGATGATGAAGTTATTTCCTTAAATTATTTTTAGTTACGAGCATTTATTAATTGTTTGTTAAAACTTTAAAACTTTTTTAAGACCTTTTTTTTTGTTATATTTAACTAGGCAAAAAAACTGTTGACAAAAGATGTACTGGATTATTTAGATGAGCAGGCTACAGAAATTTATAATGTAAGTAATTAATATATATATTTAATTTAAATAAAAATGTTAATTAATTAATGATCATTGATATGATGTAAATAACAATGATTGATCCTTATACCTACATGTGAATGATATGTTAAAATGCATTTATATTAAGTAAATGAATTATTAATGTGCATTTTTAGATTTCTTTCATTATCATATTTTATCCTCTTCAGTTCTGATCTACTGAAGTTGATATGTTGTTTAAAAAGTTCAGGTAAAAAGGTTCCTGGACTATTTTAAATATCTTAATAAAATGCAATTGTTCTCATGATTGATATTAATTTTGGTATTATTTTTCATACTAAGAAATAAAAATTTTATGAAATGGACTTCTCAGTTAAAAATCATTTTATCAAATTGAAAGCAAATTTTCTGTAATTAAAGTTAAAGTGCATAACATTATTGCAAATATTTCAGACTTTGAAGTATATAAGTTAGAAAAAAATAGTTATATTTTATACCTTATTTTATTCTTAGCTCAAAAATATATTTAATTTGGTAATCGAATAATTTCTATCCTGCAAATTTTGATGCTTAAAAAATTAATATCCTGTACTTCAAAAATCAACAATAGATCTCATGGAAATGTTTATTATTTGTTAAATAATAAACATCTCAATTATTTTTAAAATTTTTTTTCCCCAAGGGCATTTTTGATAATTATCATTAATTTTTTTTAATATGCCATTTGAATTGTCCTAAAATTTTTGTGAATAATGTGTGGAAGATATGTTATTAATATGAAAAAAATAAAAATGATTTTAAACAAAAAAATATTGTTCATTGAATAATAAAACAAACATGCAAAAATAAATTTTCAATTAAATAATGCATGGATTTATATTCTTACTAAATCATTAATTCTGAAAATCTCATATTGGTAATGCTTAATGATATTTAGGCTTTTAATTGGTATTATTTAGTCAGAATTGTTATTAATTACCTGTTTTATTGCTGCGTGGATTTTATTTTAAATGTAACCATTAAAATACATAAAAACATATATTTGTTTTATTTTGTATGTAATTTTAGTTATCTATTTACTATTATGGACTTCAGCTAAGTCTGAATTTTAATATCTAAAAGTGAATAAAGATTGCATTGTTAGAGATGCTGATATCATAAAATTGACTATTTCTAAAGGTTAAAAAAACTAATTTCAATGTCAAATGGAGAACTGCAACGTTAAGTGTTGAAATCAATGTTTTATTTACATTTAGTCAGTGCAATAATAGTTCTTTAAAATTCTATTTTGATATATAAATATTCTGATATTTTTGAGTATAAAATTTTTAATGAATGATGGATACAAGTAACCGTAACTTGTTACATCAAGGTGCCATTCAGGTATATCAGTTCTTAAAAATGTCACAGAAAAAAATATGATAGTTTCTATAGTTTCATGATAATTTCCAAAACCATTTCCATGCTTTTATACTATAGATTATTTTTTTTTTAAATTTTAGATTTTGTGAATTTATAGTAAAATAATTTTTGTATGCTTTTACAAATGTTTATGAAAGGTCTATTTGTTTTTAGTCAGGTCAATTGAAGATATTTCCTTATAAAACTTTTAGTGAAACTATTAATCTGGTTCTTGTGTGTTTGCTTCGAGAACTCCTTCAGCCTCAAAAAAGTAAGAAAAAGTGTTAATGTTTTTTTTACTTAATAATTTTATGGAAAAATTAAAATTTTTTAGATTTTCTTGTGTTTATATTCCTCCCCCCCCAATTAATAACATTCTGTTTGACATGAAAATAAGAATTCTCTATGTATTAATTCAACATAATTAAAATTACTCATTTTAATATAATTTTTAAATTAGACTTACTGAATAAACATTATAAAATTATTAATGAAAATTAGTTAAAATTATTACTGAAACATATTTTATTTTTAATATTAATAAGCATTTTTCAAAGATAGCATTTACTTGCAATCCTACAATATTATTCCCAGTTATTGATCTTGAATACTTCAACTGGCATTGTTATCTAGATTTACCTATCCCATTCACCAAGGATGTTCAAGAATTTGTGAAAGGTCTGTTTCTTTCGGGTCAGACAGAACTACAAACACGACAACATGATGCAAGTGAAAGAGAAGATAAAGAATCCAATTTCACTGTTGTAAATAAATTTAAAGTTAATGTGCAGGCAAATGCAGCTTGTGTAGATTTACTTGTGTGGGCTGTAGCGGATGATATAGGTGAGTTTTAATGACTGTTCATGCAATTTGATATTCTAATTTGAAACATTTGCTTTATTGAAATAATGTTTTCACTTGAATTTAAAAAAATGTAAAATTATTAAATTTTTTTGAATAATTTTTTTTGAATTTCTGTGTATCAAGGGTGAACTTTTAAAACTATTATATATATATTTTTTTAATGCATTTTAATTTATCTATCCTAACTAAATTTTGTAAAATCCAATAAAGCCACATACTAAAAATTTTGGTTTGATGTTCTGAAATATTTATACCATTTTGTAGAACTAATACTCTACTTGCATTACAATACTGCATCATACAAGGTACTTAAGTGTTCTTAAATAAGATTTCAAACTACAATTTTAATAATTTTTAAGCTTTTGAAATGTGGTTTTTAACCTGATAAGATTATTTTATTGATAAACTTAAAATAGGTTATTTCAAGTAAATTGATAGAAAAATATAATATTATGTGTGCAAAGTTAGAATTCATTTAGATGACTGCACTTATTAGCCTCAGAGGTCTTATGCAGATTTCCAATTATTTCTTGAAGTGGATTTAGTTGAATTTATTAGAATAACTGTTTTCCATTGATTGGTCAGATATTTTGTTAGAATTTCTTTCAATGTTAGATTGAAACTTAACTTTTGAAATAAATGAAATACAATAGAATATGTTATGGTTATGAATGTTTTTGTAAAATCTTTTGTTAGGTGCTGATAGTCTCTGTGTTCGTCTACAAGAAAAAATTCATTCCTCTCATTCAGCAAAAATAGCTTTAGCTCATATGCCATTGCTTATGGTCTGCTTGGAGGTATCATTATTAATTCTATTTTTCAATGATAAAGTCAATTTTATTTTTTGTGCTTCTATAGTTATAATTTTATTATCAGGTAAGAAAAGTGTTTCACATGTTTAATAATGAAAAAAAAAAAAGTATCTGGTTATATTATCATTTTATTTATTTGATGGATACTAAATTTTTAAGAAAAATTAATTGATAATTTTTCAGTATGACTTTTCAAAAGTATATATACTACAGAAAAATTATATTTAGGACCATTAAAATTGTACAATTTGTTATCTAACCAGATTTTCTCAAAGCTTGGTTATGATTGTAAGATTAAATTAAAATAATTAATTCCACAAAAAAATTTATTTTATCTAACCATATTTTTTCAAGATTTTTCCTTAATTTACAAATATGAATTTTTTTTAACATATTAGTTTTGACCAATAAAAAAAAGCTTTAAATTTGTAGTTTTATTCTCAATTCAGTGGAAAGTGTTAAATGTTATTACTGTATTGTAGACATGACATGATAACAATTTTATTTAATTTTCTAAATTTTTTAAAACTTTTACTACATTATTTATACTATATATTTCAGGGTTTAGGACAACTAGCTGAAAAATTTCCCAGTATTGCACACAGCTGTATTGATGCCCTTAGAGATTTCTTGGTCAATCCTTCTCCAATTCTTCTTCGACTTAATCGTCAGTCAACTGACCACCATGTCAGAAGTGCTAATTTAAGTATAATGGTTACTTCAGAGAGCCCATCTACTGTGTATTCAGCAACTACAACAAGTTCAGGAACTGCATTTGAAATACTACGGGATACTGCTATTGAAAATTTGTGCAGGTGAATTTTTTTATGGTTCTTCAAGATAAGAAATTGAAGGATTTACAATGCTGACCACCGTAAATGCAACACCAAGAAAGACAAGAGATAGCACAACAAAGTTTATTTTGTAGATAACATGTTGACCAAGTATCAAATGATTAAATTTATAGACTTCTGTGAAGTGTGGTTCCTGCCAGAATCAGTAGCCAGAGTAGCCGCCATTGTTGGAGATCACCACTGCCACATGCCTCGGCATTGATTCAAAGAAACTTTGGAGATGTGTTCTTGGGGTACAGCAGACCAAGCACCTTCCACACGTTACCAAAGTTGATCTGGTGTGGCAGCTGGGGATGTAAACTGGGTCAATCGTTGAGCAACCATGGACCACATGTTTTCTATCAGCGAAAGATCCGGAGAGCGAGGCGGCCAGGGAAGCAATTCAATCTGGTGATTTACAAAGAACCTTTGGACAATGCGTGCCATGTGTGGTTGTGCATTATCCTGTTGAAATATGGCTGTGGCCCAGCCCTGAAGGTAAGGAAGGACAACTGGCTCCAACACCTCAGAGATGTTGGAGCTGCTTAAAGTACTGGTAATGCATACTAGAGGAGTGCGAGAGTGATATTCAATACTGCCCCATACCATAATACCCGATGCAAGACCAGTGCGGTGGTGCATAACGCAGCTGTTCAGCATCCTCTCTCCACGGTGTCTCCAGACTCGAATTCGACCATGGTGGTGTTGCAGACAGATGCGTGACTCGTCAGTAAAGACAACTTCATTCCATTTTGCCACCCACATCCTTCTTTCATCGCACCATTGGTGGCAGAGACGTCTGTGGTTCTGCGTCAAGGGTAGACCAAGCAGTTTTGCGGACAGACCACTCTGCTGTAAACGGCGTTGAATGGTACGCACAGACACTGAATGATGCGTTACAATGTACTGTGCTATGGTTCGTGATATGATTGAGTGATCCATCACTGCCATGCATACAATTTGCCTGTCCTCACGTGAAGTGGTGCACTGAGGTGGATGTGATCGAGCACGTCGGTCTGTTCTACCCTCCTGCATCCAACGGTCACATATCCGCATTACAGTTGTTTGGTTTCATCCAACACGACTACCGATTTCCCTGAAAGATAATCCACAATCTCGGTAGGCCACTATCCTTCCTCTTTCGAACTCGGATGCTTGATCAAAAGCTGATCGCTGTTTTCTACGAGACGTAACTGATCGTTTTTTGAAGAAAACACTAGAAAAACACAACTGCCGAACTTGAAATCATCGAAATCTCCAAGCCTTAAATAGCGCTTTGAGGTGGTGCCACAGGCATGCATGATGTGTGTCTGTGCTGAAATTGTAATCATTTGCATATCTCACCTCCACTAATGCATGTTGTAAATTTCATGTTATTTGCGTTCTTCCTTCAAGGTGTTGCATTTACGGTGGCCAGCAGTGTAGTTGATAGAAACACTTTGTATTTTATTAGTGTTAATTTATGTTTCTTTTTTACTTAACATGAAAGTTAAAATGTGAAATATAGAATATACATGAAATAAAATAAAATAACATACATATATTTTTTTTAAAGCAGAAATAGTGAAAAATGTTCAGCAAGTGTAATATTTTTAGTAAAATAGTTTTTTAGTAGGATAAGTAAAAATTTAAAATATAACTTGGATAGTTTCAAGAGAATAAGCAGTTTTGTAAAGAGTACTACTTGATATATTTAAAGTTTAACCCTCTCGAAATATGAACAATGGTTATGAGTATTTTTAAAGTTTACTGTGGTAAAAGTTAATTGTGTTTGTGTTATAAATTTTTTTTAAAAATCAAAAGTACCTTTTAAGTACTTTTAAAAAATAATCTTATAGAAATAATTTTACTTGGGGATAAAAAATTAAAACTGTTTATTTAAACTTTTATAAGCTAATATATATATATATATATACACATTACATAAATATACAAAATATAGTTATGTACCTAAGATAACTATAGTCATGATAGAATAGTTTTAGCCGCAGAAATACTAGAGCAAACTCCTGGCCTTAGGAACCAGGATTGCAGGTTTAAACAATGTTTTTCGACCAGCCAACCTTCACCTGAATTTGCCAATACTCTGAGCCATAGGGAAAGCCATAAATTTCTAGAGAAGTTTAACTATTATTATAAATAAAACCATAATCTATTAATGTAAAACGATAATATTATAGCCTGTAATAATTTCTAAAATATTTTAAAATCAAAGTTAAAACTATTAGATAAAGACTTACCACGTGAGTACTACAAAACATATTCCTGGGCAATGGACAATAACAGTATTGCATAAAATTATTAAGTTTTGATAAAATAGCATTAATACTATATATACACATTTAAAAACTCTATAATTTATTTAAAAATTTATAGAAAATAAAAGTACCACACAGACATATACAATTATAATTTTTATGAAAATATAATATTGTTAATTACGTAGCTTGAGTCGCCATCTATCGATAAACTGTACAACTAATAACATATTTTTATTTAACTGTGAGGTAACTTTTTATAAATTTAGGAGGATATCCGTGTTCCATACAATGTTTAATAAAGTTATTAAAATTTAAATATATATTAAATTTATCACTAACTAATACATTATTACGATAAATATAATTGAAAATAATATTTTTATATATAGATATGTTGGAATTCCAGTAAGGCACTTTAAGAATTAGGGTAATTTTAGATAATCATAGTAATTATAGCCTTAATATTTATTTACAAAAATTTAGAACTCTAATAGATTTAGTCTTAAAAGAAAACTACATTAATTTTAATAGTTCTCTGTACAAACAAACCAAAGGTTTGCCTCAAGGTGGCCCTGCTAGCAATAGTTTGGCTAATTTATATTTACACTTTTATGAGAATAATTCTATTATTAATAATGATTATTACATATTTAGATATGTAGATGACCTAATTATTTTTGGTAAAAATAATAATTTTGACCCCAATATTACTTTTATCCGAATTACTTAAAGCTAATTAAAATTAATAGTAATCCAGTTAAAACTAATTACTTGGATGTATCATTGTGTATTAAGGACTATACAGTACATAGCAATATTTATGATAAAAGAGATGATGTTACTGTTCTAAATTTAACAGGATTTTTATGGAATTTAGGTGTTAAAAATACATATGGAAACTTAATCTTATGAATGGAAACACCCAATTTTCTATATATAACAATAATTCAATTATTAATTTCTTTACCTGACAAGTCTAATCTTTTAAAAGATTCATTGTTTAAAAAGTGTTCATTAATCATTATTATTATAAAAATATTTACAAATTATAGTATAATTACCAGGCACTCTTTGTCTCTCTCACTCACTCTCTCTCTCTATATATATTAAATATTCTGATAGCTTTTAAAAATGTTTAAAGTTTACTCAGAAATTTTTCAAATTCAGGTTGTATATTTTTATGTATTTCATTCCTTATTGCTGTTTTATAGTTAAGGAACAAATAAACTAAAATATGTATTTAACTGAAATTAATTTTAGATTTGTGATTAACATATCGAAGCTGTATGAAAACTAAAAACTTAGAATTCTAAAAATGTGCAATCAGGATCAATCATGTGATTGTTTTATTCTAGAGCTCTCAATGCAGGGTTGGCTAATGATACTCATTGTGTACAAGCATTTCTCGCATCTGTATCTAATAGACTTTACCAAGCCGAAAAGAGTGACATGTAAGTGAATTTTTAGAAAATTAAATTATAACTCAATTTTTTTTAAATGGACTGTAACATTAATATTAATGATGTTATTATTTAGGGAATCTACTCTTGTGTCTACCAATACTATTGTTGCTCTGGGTCATGTTGCTGTAGCATTGAAGAACACCCCTCGCACTATGGAATCAATTTTGCAATTTTTTCAACAAAGGTTTTGTCAGCCACCTTCTAGGTTAGACTCTTTGATTGTAGATCAACTTGGGTGCATGGTCATTGCCAAAGGTGATGTAAGTCAGTTTGAATTTTTTTTATGTTTAAATTATCCTTACTGCTGTTCTTATAATTTCTTCAAGTAATGGTTATGCTATAATAATTTTTTTTGATTAAATATTTTAGCTTCATGTGCATGAAGAAGTGATGAAAATGTTTACAATGATCACAGTTGAATCTAGTTCTGCTTATAATGTTGGAAGTGCAGATGGAAGAAAGCAGGGTTATAGGTAAATATTTAGGAAATAAATAGAAGCATTTTATTGATTTTTACATTATATTAGTTACTCTTTTAATTAATTACCAAAATGATCTAGCCCTGGTTGAAAAATAAAATGGCTGTATGAAAAGAGAAATGACAAAACTTACTTTCAGATTGTTTCATATATATAAATAAGGCAATAAAATATGTATATAAATATATGTATCATATATATTCACCCAACTCTTTTTTTTACACGATTTTGAAATAACACAGTACATAAATTTAACAAATATTTTTTTTAAACAAATTTTTTGTTCTAGCATGAATTTCCAAAAAAATTGGGATTCACGCCCTTTGGATGAGGACAATTTGATCAAATTTATGACAGTTTATGATAATAAAAAAAATTGAAGGCAAAGTTCAGCAATTAACAACTGATGTTATTCGCAAGGGTTTGAAATCTGCTTCAAGTATGGAATAACATTTTCGTACTGAGGATCCTGACGTAGAGCGTGCATTAAAATTTCTACATAATCATAAGTTTTGTGTAGCAGGATATCAAGAATTATATAAATAACTTGAGAATCCCCCCCTTCCAAAGAAAAGGTACTAATAACAGTCTTTGTAACAAAAAAAAAAAAAAACCCAACAAAGGTTGTTAATAATGAAAAAATTCTTCATTTGAATCAAAACTGATGGTTGTGGTAGACATATTTGACACATCTACTGATAATAGAATTTTTGATCTAGTTTGTAATAAATGTGCATGCCTGTTATCAAGTAGCAATGAATAATTGTTAGCTAGTAGTTTTATTTTAATTTCAATTTGAGTTTTTATATGTTCTATGTATTTAAAAACTAAATTTTTACTGTACTCTAATTTTAACTTTTTTTTGCAATAAAAATGTATTGTTTTTGTTTCATAAATACATAACATGGATTTTATTATTACTTTTTTAGCATGGTTTCTTGAGAAAATATTTAGAAATTTTTCATCTAACACAAATTTTTAAAGTTGTAGAACATATCCCCAAATCTACCATATGTTGCATGTATTTTTTACGCAATTTTTTTTACACGGTTTTTTTCAGGGCATATCTGCTGTGTAAAAAAAGAGTTGCATGTACATTAATGATATATATAGATGTGGGCATTAACCATTTATTAAATTACCATAAATCTGATTCTGATTTAAAGCTAAATTATAAATAGAAGTATAACAATGTAATATTGGTCAGAGTTGAGTAATCATTGTAGTCTCAAGGACTAAGATTGTAGAGTTAAACACAGTCTTAAGGCCAGCCAATCTTTACTTACATTTGCCTGTACCACTAAGTTGAAAGAAAAGAAAAATAGTGTAAGAATAAGTTTCTAAAAATATTCTTAAGTTTAATAACATTATATTAAATCTTAATAATTAGTACTTATAATGTTATAAGGTGGCTTCCTAAACAAAAACCCATGAAAAAAAACCACATTTATCTACTAAAACTGTACAAAGACAGAAAAAACAAAAAAATAATTAAATATGGATTTTTTCTCTAAAAAAAACCCAAATCTGCTCTGCAAGCAACACATGAAAATTTATTAATACTTTATTTAATGAAGAATTTTCATTTTTTTTTCTAGACATGTCTCTCTATCTGTGATAAATGCATTGGCTAACATTGCAGCTGATCTAGAAGGGGAGGCTGAACTGAATGAACTTCTGGTACGACTTCTTGAACTGTTTGTGCAACTCGGTCTAGAGGGAAAACGAGCCAGTGAAAGAGCACCTGCAGCTTTTAAAGTAACTTTTCTTTTACTTGTTTGTCATTCTTTACTGTATATGGAAATAATAAATAATAATATATTATCTTATTTGTTAAAATAAATCAAATTTTTGTACCATTTTTTTTTGTAGGCTTCAAGCAGTGCTGGCAATTTAGGAGTGTTAATTCCAGTTATATCTGTAGTAAGTGAATTGATAATTTTGTAAAATTTTCTTTTGAATTAATCATGCCATTTTTAAGTATTATTTTAAAACAAGATTTCTTCTGTTTTGATTTTTTTTGGAAAAAATTATTAATATCTAAAAGTCTGATAAAATGTGTTGATAATTTAAAATTTTTTTGAGTTTATTTTGTTAAATTACTTCTTTACATTTTCATAATTTTTTTATGTTAAGTAAATAGACTATTAATATTATTTTATTTTTTTCTATAGATCTAGTAATATAGATAAATTATTAGTTGCTAAACATGTAATGTAGATATCAAAGAAATTGAAAAAATACAAATAAATATAGTAAATATTTTGGATATTAAAATTTTTTTCTGCAATTTGAATGCTTTTTATTTAGACTAAAACATTACAGAAATTAATATAATGTGTTTAGGTTAAAAGACTGAATGAACTTTCATTTTGTTTCATCTTTGAATTAAGAAACAATAATATGCAAAATAATGAAAAAGAGGTAAGGTAACAGCATTAGATAAACAATGGATTTTTTAACATAGTGACTAGGGATTGCAATACTAGGATACCAAATACCAGTATTTTAAGTCATTTGTACAGTTTCGAAATACCGGTATTCACAAGTTTAAATACCGGTGTTTCAGTATTTACTAGAAATTTTTTAAATTGTTTCTTGTACGTTTAGAGATTGCCAACATAGCAAAATATTATACGTCTTTGAGTTTATGTTATAGTGTTAATTATTGCACCATGATCAAAATATATTATAAATGAAACAATTTTACATCCATTTCAGAAGGTGAAGATATTAAACGTCTTTATATTCCGCTCATTCCGTTGTTCTTAATTTTATTTTTCCTAGGTGGTTCTATACAGTTCTATGGCAACTCATTAAATCCATCATCTGATTTTTTCATTGCCAGATACAACGGGATAAAAGACTATTAATCTGAATTTAAAAATATAGACATAAATTATTTCTCTGACAAAAAGAACTAAATTCACTACTCCTAACTAAGTTCTCATTGAAAGAGGAATAATATATTCAAGCTCATCTGCCATCCTTCATCCATCAACACCTGTTACTAAAATGTCTCCCTAATGGGGGAAATTAAAAAGACTGTGAATACAAAGTTGCATCGTACAATCAAGAGAAGTTATAAAATATCTGAATCATCCAAAGCCAAAACTGTCGTATTGCATTTTAGAGCGATACTGCACCTGCACAGGATTTGTAGTCTGATATTTGTATCTGAGAACCCAAGGTTGTACTTGTGAAGAAAGTGCGTAATGTTTCGATATTTTCTAAATTACTGAGTTTGTTATCCACTTTGTATCATGTTTTAGGGTTCAAAATGTTTTTCTGATTCATTATATATATATTCATAAATAATAACCCATAATAATGAATAAGAATAACTTTAAAAAACAGAAAAAAATCAGTTGATAATACTTCAGTGGTAATACTTCACTATTTATATGATGAAAAGAATGTGATGGCACAGCGTAAAAAATGTTCTAGTCTTAAGAAGAAAAGAGACTAACCAAATCAACTTTGATCAAATTTTTTGTAAATTTTCTTAAAATTATTTACCCACAAACAAATCTACATTCAGAAGAATTTGGTACAATTATCGAAGATGATGATGATACTAATGTCATTAGTGAAAAGGATCTGTCTCGTGAACAAAATTTAAAATTAGTGTAACTAAAAAAATTTCAACAAACCAAAATGCAGTACAGAAATCAGCTGTACCCAAAATCATCCGACGAGAAATCGATTTATGTGAAGATGTGAGATTTAGAGGTAAATACTTTGAAAAAGTATATAGCGCATTGCTAACAGAACCACCAACTAGCATAGATGCCTAAAGAGCATTTTCCAACAGCTGGTAATTTTTGCACAAAATTATGTTCCAAGGCTTAATGACAGTACAATTGATGCAATATGTATTTTAAGAACACATTTCAAACATTTAACTTTCAAAACATTAAGAACATTTCAATAATTTGTGAGTTAATAAATGTGAGTTAAATAAATAAGATGTTCCTTTATTTATTTGTTTTGTGATTCTTTATATATTGTTATAGTTTATAAGTTACAAATTATTTCTTGTGATATTTACACTCTGTAATAAAACTGGCAAGTAAAACAAAGAAACTCCTGTGTTTTCTTTTTTTTTTCCTAAAATTTCTAATACCAGTATTAAAACTGGCATCCCGGTATTAAGTTCTAAGAAATACCGAATACCAGTATTGACTTTGGGTCAGATATTGCAATCCCCCTAATAGTGACTCAATCTTCAAATAAATCTAATTATTTTTCTTTGGATTACATAAAAGTTTAGCTATAAAAGTTTTAAAAATCCTATTTGATTATTGATTTTGAATGATTCTAGTTAATTTAAATTGTAATTCAAATCATTATCAGCACTGTAGAAATAACACATTTATAAATTTTTTTAGCTTCTTCGCCGTCTTCCGCCAATATCTAGTCCTAAACCTAGATTGTTGAAATTGTTTAGAGATTTTTGGTTGTACTGTGTTGTAATGGGCTTTACATCAGAAACAGGTTAGAATATTATTAACATTAATATTTGTTAGAAATAGTATTATTATTTATAGAAGTTATAGTTGAAGAATGTTTTTATATTTTTAGGCCTGTGGCCTCAAGAATGGTTTGAACAACTAAAAGAAATTGCTGCTAAGTCTCCTCTTTTAGTATCAAGGGAGCATTTGAGATCTGAATTACAGTATAATTCTGCAATTCGCAGTGATGCAGTGTCAATGGTAATTTTATTATTTTTTTCTGAATATTTTTAATTTTTAAATATATGTATAGTTGGTTGGTTTCTTAAGAATATTTTTAATATGGATTATATGGTCTCTAATTTTAAAATATTTATATACTGATATTTCATATCAGGGAGAAATCCAGGAGCTGAGAAATCAAATCCTAACTCTACTTGATCATCAACAAGATGTAACACCTTTGATCAACAAATTAAATTTTGCTCAATGTACTTACTTATTATCTGTGTATCATCTTGAAACATTAAGGTATGGTATATAATTCTTTTAGGATTATACTATATTCTGTCTTTTCAATTTATATTTTTCAGAATTTAATTCTGTGAGGTTGAAGAATTTCATGTTTATTTTTTTACAACTTTTATGCATGTATTTTACAGTTTAGTTATATTTCTCCATAGGGTTCGACACATTCAAGAGAAAACTCCCTTCCATTGTATGTTGCAGTATTTGGAAGATCCTACTATTCAAAAAGATAAAGCAGGAATGTGGCAATGTATTTTAGCAGTTTCCGATAAAGTTTTCCAAACATATTTAGAAATGGTTTCTCTTAAAGTATGTCAATTGTCTATTTTTTCCATCAAAATAATTTTAAATGTTTATGATAATTAAATGTATGTATAGGGAACTGTATCTTTGGATTTATTTTCTTAAATAATTTCACATTATGTATGTAATTTTTAGGAGGAATATAGGAACTTTTTAGGAGGAACTTTTTGCTGTGGGCCCTTTTTTGAAAGTGAATGTACATGGCAAATTGTCAGTGAAAAAAATCAAGCAGTTATTTCAATGATGAAAGAGAATACATTATTTTTATTTTATGAATGCCATTCAATATTTTTAAGCTACTAAAAAGGAATGGTAGCATTATATATTAATTTATATCAATAAATTAGTTTTTAAAATATGAAAATTTGCAGGATTTTGTTCTTATTGAATATTAAATATATATAAGGATGATTAAATTAGATCTAAAATTAAATCCCTAGACCACTTCTAACATTTATTTTCCTGTTACATCTTCAAGTATTAAATTTATTATCCAATTCGGGAATGAAGAACACATGGCTTTAACAGAATTTTGCCGCTCCAACCATTAATTTTTATTACCTAGTATGTCATGCTTAAATTCTCAAGTATACCTCTTCAATAAGAAATGTGCTTGAAAAGACATCTGGCTTTTGAGTAGCCGCGGACTCTGATATTTAACACGTGTTCGTCTCTCTCTCTTAGAAACAGATCCAAAAGTGATTTCATGGAATAAAGACAGTTCAAAATAAAATGTCTTGGTGTTCACTCAAAAAAACACGACATATATATATATAAAATATACGTGTCACAGTGTTTGTCCGCGATGGACTCCGAAACTACTCAACCGATCATAATATAATTTTGCATACTGTGTGTCATTTCGTCCAACTTAAAACATAGGATGGTTTTTATTTCAATTAATCACGGCATAATTTTTTTATTGCCGGAAATGTGAAGAATCCGGAAAAAACGTTGCCAGATTCCCGTAAGGGATGCTCATGTGCCTGTAGAAGCAGATATTGCAACAGGGGGGAAAGTTTTCGGTACTCTCGACGTTATTTAATCAGCCATCCGATTTTTGTTTTTTAAATCACATTGTACGCATCACACCCACACAAAAATGCTGGCGTCAGAAAGAAAGGAGGAAATTAACGTGGGGATTAAGTTATACCCTCGGTAAGGGTCAGCTAGTATATATATAATTATTCTGGGTTAAAATGGCTTGAAATTATTGAATTAAATTTTTTTCCCATTTCTTTAGCCTCGTAATGTAGATCGAGATGAAGAGTTGGAAGAACATGCAATTTTTCTACTTGTGAAATTCAATCATCCTCAGAAGCAAATTAGGCGTGTTGCTGATAAACATCTCTCTATGTTGGTTGACAGGTAATTACATTTTATATTTTCTGAAAAATTATATTTACTCTTTTTTTTTTTTATGAATAGAAATCTACTTATATTTCTCTATGTAATCTGTATTTTTATCTATGTAAGCTGAAAATAAAAAAAAGTTTCTTGTTTTTTTATACTCTTTTTAAAAATTAGTATCTTTTAAAAGAATTAAAAGGCTGTTGATTCAAAAATTTTATTTTGGGTATAAAAAGTGTTTTAAAGTGTTATGTAAAATTGGTGTAATTTACTTCACAGTAAGTTATTTTCCTTTGGTGTACTATATTTTTGATTTTTTTTAGATTTCCTCATTTATTGTGGAGTGGAAAAGTATTATGGACTATGCTAGATATCTTACAAATTTTATCCCTTTCATTGAAATGGGTAAGTTAATATTTTGGCTGAGTATTAATTGAATATTATTTTTATTATGTATTTATTTACTTTCAGGAAATTAGTGATATATTATTTTCCTTTAATAAAGTTTATCCTTTAATAAATTAATTTAGTACTTTAATTTTACACAAGTGCAAATGAATTCTTAACAGTTTCTTATACAGTATTCTTAGTGTTAACTGATACTTTTTAAATAAAAAAAGCATATTTCTGTTACACTCTGCCAATTTCTTTTTCTTGCACTAATGATCTACAGCTAAATAGTTTAATGTATTTTTATATTTATCATAAGCTACATTAATTTTTTTATGCGTTACATGAAATGTTTTATTTAATAGTTATAAAATAACTTGGAGAAAATATAAAATAATTAAACAATGATCAAAAATATTTCAGAAGACTTGTGTGTAATTATGTGCATATGATTAAAATTTTGAATTTGGATATAGAATTTAAAAAATTCCATTTGAAATTCCATATTCCTGGTTCAATTAACTATTTTTTAAAAGTTTCAAGAACAATTATAATTTTCAAAAATAATGAGAATATTATTATGTGATGTTACTTAAAATATTAAACAACTGTATCATATTTTGCATAGTCTTTACTTTTTGCTCATAAATCGGACATTATATGACTTCAGTATTTACTTATTATGCTTGATAAACTTTGTATATTTTTTTTTACTTGAGCAAAACTAGAATATTCAGATAAGGGAGGTTTAATTTCATATTACCGCAATGTCTTTTTATGTTTAATGTAAAATAATTGATATGTTTGAAGTGATTCAGAGGATAATTAGTCTTACTTTAAAAGTAAAATACTAATTTTTCACCTTGAGATGATTGTATAAAATGCGAAAACTAAAGAAACAAATTTATTTTTAGCCACCTTTTACAAGTACATAATTTAAAATTAAACTGATTTTCCTGAATGTAGTTATCAAAATTGAGTTAATCTAGTGCTTTGAGAATGATTAAAATATCTTCCAAATTCAAAATGTATATGTTTTTGGATCATTTTAGGATTCTAATGAAGATATTCCAGAATTAGTTGTTCCTCGAACTTCTTACAAGCTGTCTTTAACAGATACCTTAGAGACACGAGAGGTATAATTTTTTTAAAGCATTAACTTTTTTTATAGAACATTTTCAATTCATTAGTTTTGATTTATTGTGGCTTCTATTTATTCCAGTAAATTTTGTTTTAAATTTTGCAGAACATTGTGAATGATTTTGCAGCCAGAAGCCTTGGAATTTTACAGGAAGCTGTAAAGTGGGCTCCAGCTGTTACTCGTTCCCATTTAGTGGTATGTTTATATTTGTATTGATTGAATATAAAGGAAGCAAAAATGGTACTGTAAACATTACTCTAAATTAAAAGTTTACATTTGCATTTGAACAAAAATGCGTATGAAATTGATTTGTGTAAATGTTTTATTCCCTTACTTAGTATTAATTAAAGTTAACCAATTGCAATGATGTTTTTAAAAATTAGATAAATTTTCCCCTTTCCCCCTTTTTGTTTTAAAATAGGGTATATAATAAAAATAATATTAGTTTTGGAATGCAAATATTACTTAAACTAAATACAAAATAGTTGTTTATTTTAACCAGACTGGTTACAAGATTATTTTACGTATAAGTGTAAACTTATTTAAAGACATTAGTTAGATTTTTTATTTTGTTTTGAATATGTATGAAATAAGAGAACATTGGCTATCTCTATACAATTAATATGTTTCAAAGGTTTGCTTGCATTTCTTAAAAATTATTAGCAGGATAAGTATATTTCATATTTACTGAAATTTTTTATGTATTTTTCTGTTAGCTGTTCATGAAATTAAAGCTATAGCAATTTATTACTAACTATAAAAATGGAATTAATAAAAAATATTAATGAAAGGGATAATAATTATTAACTGTCTAAAAATTTAACCAAATGTTTGATAAGCAATTAAATGCCAATTTTTAGTTAGAAAAATATTTTTTATAGCATTTTTTTAAAAAAAAATAAATACTAGCATTCTTTCTAAATAATTTCATTTAAATGGGGGAGGAGTTAGCTATATTATATCAAATTCTAAATTTTTTTTTGAAGTTTGAGACATTAAAATCAGAGTTTTGAGACATATTGTTATAATTCAAAACTTTTGGTATTTATTGTTAAGTGAATTTTCTTTAAACAATTTTGATTTGGGATATTTTTTGTGTATATATACAGTTGACTCCTGCTAATTCAAACCTTCGATAATATGGACCTCTCACTTATTCAAAGTATATGCTCAGCCTCCAGAAAAACTCTTGTTATATTGAACTAAAACAATACATTTTGGCACACTCAATGTTTCAAAGTAAAATCTATGAATGACCAGACTACAACATGCAATTATTCGAAGTTTATCTTATATAGCTCTCGACAATTGGAATACTTACTATCATGTAGAGTCCTGTAGCAAACAGGTTGGAGTTTACATGTTTTGTGTTGTATTGTCTCTGCATGTCTCCTCTGTAATGTAGCCCCTTTGATGATCACCTGTCTTCCATCCCTTCTTTGTGTTTCCCAGTTCCTCAAGCAAAAAGACACTTTTATTGCTTTCCTTCTTCAAGTAGACAGTAGAACAACAACAGTTATTGTCAGCCATTCATATCTTTTGTTTAACATGTGGCCTTGTAACATGTGTTCAGAAAGGATGGTCCGCTATTGTGAAGAAGGTATGCATAGGATTGTGTATTTTGCATCAGAGTGACATGACGATTTATGACTTATCTGTGTGACTTATGGCATGTGGCACCAAATAGGACATACGCTGAACTGGACTCTGCCTTGAAGAACCAATGGTGATGGGGACAGTGTCTGAGGGAACCAATAATAGATTAAATAGATTTTTTTTGGTCAAAAAAAAGATTTATTGTGTACAATATGTATCCTTTTAATAATTGTTTTTAATACATAAATGTATTCTTTTAATACAGGACTTTTAACTTTTGTATAATATGTACTTTTTAAAAATGCTTTAAAATAATTTTATACATGTGTACATTTTTTGTTTTATTGCATAGTTTCAGTTTTAAATCTGTTAGAAAAAAATTTCTCTTCATGTATTTTGGGAATTTTTTCCCTACTCTCTTGATAGTTCGAAGTTACATCTTCGAATTATTGAAAGTTGACTGTATGTATTATAAATCTTTCCTTTTTCAGGAATATCTAACTGTGTGGCAACATGCAAATGATGGCTTGAAACATCACAGTGGTTTAGCTATGGCTGTTGAAAGTGTACTTCAATTTTCTGGTTTGAATTTAATGTTTGCCCCTCTTTCTGTAAGTAATTAATATTAATTCTTTATTTTACAATTAAAATAGTGGTATGATTTCATTTATGTGTTATGCAGTATGACAATTTTAAGGAATCAAAAATAAGAAACCTTCTTTCAAAAATTCCTAATTAAAAGTTATATTTTTTAAAAATTATAATTTTTTGCTGAAATGATACAGTTTTTTTTTATTTTTTATGTGTCAATTTGATTTTCATATAAATACGAATTTTATTTACTAATCAAATTGTAGAAATTTTATGTTTTTCATGCAAAATGTATTAATAGAACTATAAAATTTTTATTACACTGAAATTTTGTTGATAAATATTGCTTATAATATAAATACATGTATCTATTAGTTGGAGCTATAAAACTAAGTCTTCAAAGATACAGGTATTATTTTTCCTACCTGTTTGATACATTTTTAAAAGTGAATTTAAAAATCTCTTTTTTACACATATTGTTTTTTATATAAAGTAATAAAAGGAATTTATTTTAATTTCATACTTCTGAATTTAAAGTCTTATTTATTAAATTAGTATGAAATATTTTTTTCATATTTCAATTGAAAGGAGGGACAGAATGTTATGTTATAGATTTGAATAGAAATATTTCTTACCATTTAAATGTAGCAGAGCACAGTTCAGCTTATTAAAAATAAATAAGTTTGTGAGCTCTACAACTGAAATACATTTCATAGAAAATCTCTCATGAAAATAGATTTATGTTTCTTATTTCACTTATATTTTTGTGATTTATTTTAAGAATTCAACTCTTGAGAAATGGCCTACTTGTGTGAAAAATAATTATTCTGAATCTGTTGCCTCAATGAATATTCGATGTCATTATGCTGGAGAGGTAAATGTTAAGTTTTTATATGTTAAAAGATTGTTAACATCGATTTTTAATAAGTCTTTCCCACACATGCACATTTACTATTTATTTTATACTTTTGTCTTGTATTTATGATAGCATTTAGAATAATTCTTTTTCAATGTATAAACAAAATAGAAAATTAATATTTTTGAAATAAACAGGAAAACTAGTTTTTAATAAATTCTCTGAGATTAATTGTATTGAAGGTAAGAAAATTTTACAATTGTTGAAACTTAACATAGTTTTATCTGGCTATATATCATTATTCCTATTAAAAAACTGAATTAAATTTTATTTTATTTCATAATAATTATTGTAGGAAGTAGTCAGATACTATTAATCTTAAAAGATTTTAATAAGACATTTATGCGTAAAAAAAAATTAATATTTTAATGTACAATGAAGAAAAAATTTAAGTCATTTACGGAAAATGAAACATTTAAAATGCATTAAAAGTTATTTATTGAAGACATACATTCTTATTGATGTTCATGACTCAACAAATAAACCTCGACTCCCTGTTTTTAAGACCAGGGAGTTGAGCATCCACCAGCTGTTGCTGTTCCTATTTTTGTTTGTATCATTTGCTCCTATTTTGGTTTATTTCATAATAATAACTTTTGTAGATTGAAGGTCTTTTATCTGGCTCTGATAAGTCCGCAGAGGCTATTGAAACTATAACTCTTCAGATATTAGATAATTTATCTGAGACATGGAAAAGTAAAGGTAAAATGTTTATTTAATATTATTCATTATCAATAAGGTAAAAATGCAAATAATATTTATAATTTTTAATGCATATTTCTTAAATCTAAACTTCTTCTAGATTCTGAAGCTCATGGAAAATGCATTTATCGAGTTTGTGCTCTTCTAATTGCCACTAAAGGTTCATATTTAGCTCATCATTATTTTCTATTAGTTTAAAAAATTTTATCTACAAAAAATTCTCTATTTGTTACACTAATTTTTTTTATTTATAAGATGTACTTTGTATTTTTGTACTATAAAACTTTATTTTTACTAAAAAAGATATTTGTACCAAAATATTAAGAATAAACACAACTTTTTGTAAACTATAGAAATCTTTTACAAAGGAATTATAAAAAATTTAAATGCTTGTAAAATAGGGCAATGTAAAACAAAAGATTGTTTCAATAGTTTTGTAGATGCTTCTTTGATATTTAAAATCTCGTTGGAATTAATATCAGTTAAAATTTAATTATTTAAGAAATGCATTTATTTCTGTATCTATATTACATGTTAATTTTTGTAAACTAATTTGTTAAATAAGCTTCTTGATTCATCTTCTTTATTTCACTTTGTAGTTTCTTAAGTTGATAAAGGTGTTGTTTGAAGTAAATAACCATAGTATACACAAGTCTGCTGAAGGAACATTTGGTTTTTAATTCGTCCTGTGTTTTATTCAATCATCTGATACTTATCAATTACAGGGATCAAGAAGCCAAAGGCACAAAATGCAGAAAACATTCCAAATTCTAGCTTGTATCAGTTATTAATGTTATAAGGTGGTGCTGTTTTCAAATATAATCAATCTGAAGGAGATAGATCTCGGTAATGTCTGATTCTGACATACCACTAGACCAAAATGTTCACCTCTGTCCGGCGGCTTTTACTGACTTATGTAAATACCGCTACGGTACTCCGTCACCAGTGAGTTGGTTGATAGGCGACCGAATGAGATATTTGTTGTTGTGGCAAGCGTGTGAGTTGTTGCTGCTGTGACAAGTGAGTCTGACGACTTTGCTTCGTCAAGTGAGTCTGATGACTTTGCTTCGTCAAGTGAGTCTGACGACTTTGCTTTGTCAAGTGAGTCTGACGACTTTTGCTGCATCAAGTGAGTCTGACAACTTTGTTTGCTGCATCAAGTGAGTTTGACGACTTTTTGTTGCTCTTCTTGTGGGTAGATGGCGCCATGACAGATCAGAATGTTTTGCGTTTTCTTTTCAGCCAAGGTCTCACCAATGTCGTAGATTGGAACCTGCGACCTTCGGTTCTGTAAGCATGTAGCATATCACTAGACCAAAATGATCACCTCTGTATGGAAGCTGTTACTGGCTTATGCAAATACCACTACAAATTTGCTATAGAATGTAATTTTCTTTCTCTTATAGTTAACTTATTAGTTTATAGGAATCATGAAGCCAAGCATGGTAGCTTATAGAAAATATGCCAAATCCTAATTTATACAGATTTCTAATATTATAAATAAATAAAGTTGATAAAAAACCCATAGTAAAGATGTCCAATTGCATAATAATGTGCTTCAAAATAGAGAAGCTTGGCTAATCAAAACGATTTATTTTCCTTTTTCATATTCATTATATTCTATATCCACCAAATTCTTCAAAGTGTTTCTAAGTGTTTTTAAAGTTGCAAACGATAAATACCACAAATATGATGAAATCAGTTTTTGTTGGTCTTACTTGAAACCATCTCTGCATAATAACGGTCTGGCAGCTTTATCTAATTCCTACTTCTTCCCACTAAGGGAAGCTCACATATATTGCCTTAGGGGTGATGATAGTCCCTAAAGAAATAGATTACAAAAAATGCACTTATTATAAGATATGAACATCACAATACATATGACATGCATATTAGATGCAATATAGATAAGAGTTCAGAGGGGGCCAATGTCACTCTCTCCAATGGAAAAACATTTAATTTATAATAGTAAAATGAATGGAAACTAATGTACACACACACACACCAACAAACTCCGATATTCGAAATCAACATCTGTTTCAATATATTTGAATCTTGCCAACTATGCCAGCAAAGATGTACAAATTCATAATGATATGCTTTAAAATAGAGGTAACAAATTGGATAAATACAAAGATATATTTTCCTTTTTCACTATTCACCATGTTCTATATCACCAGCAAAATCTTTGACAATCAGCAACAATTAAAAAAAAAAAAAGCAATTAGCAACCCAAGTAAACTTTAGTAAATCCAACTGTAACATTGATTTTAAAAGATTTATTACTACCATAATACTGGAAATATTGCATTACAAGTTAGCTTCTAATTCAAATGTAGCTTTAATTTTCTAAAGGGCCTTAGTTCCTGTGTAATTTTTAAAGTGATCATGTAGTTTAATGTATTTGAGTTTGTTGAAGGTTCATATCCTTGAAAGGTCATCATTTGGAATAATGTAAGTTTCTACATATTAAAATTCAACATGGCTTCAAACTTGCATATGGCATGTTAATGTTAAGAAACTGAATATTAAAACTTATAATTTGATTCTTGTTCAATTGTAATTTAAAATAAGCTTTAATCTTCTCCACCCTTTGTATTTCATTTTAAATGCATATTGCTAGTTCAAAAAAAATAGTTAATATGTAATTTACAGCAGCATTCATTGTAAGAATTACTATGTTTTCATTGCATTGTAGAAGTTGATCGTCGTCTTCTCCATGCTCTGTGCTGGTCTCCAGTAGAGTTATTTACAGAAGAAGCCATGAGGTGCGCTATTGCTTGCTGGCAGTGGTTGCTGGCTGCTAGGGGTGATATGGAACTTCAGGTAAATAGATATAATTTTTAAGAAATGGAATAAACCATGTAATGATTTGTCATAATGCTGTATCTGTTTAATAGAAAGTTTTGCTTTTAAAGTAAGATTCATCTCAAAGTTTTCGTTAAATTGAAATAAATTCTAATTTAAAAATTCTCCTGAAGAGGTTTTCATATTTAGGCAAGTTCTTGAAATTTACAACTCCATGAGGATCAAATGATCTTTACTTTCATCTAAGTTTTTTTAAATCATTAATAACATGCTTCTGAGATACTCTAGTGATTTTTTTTTTAATTACGGCCATCCACTCTATGTTTTCTCCTTTTCATCCTTTCTTACATTTAGAGTTCATAGGAAGGTGTCTATACTAAAACTGATAAGTTGAGCTTATATTAAAATTGGTAAGTGCATAGTCCTTACACCAATAAAATTGATCATTTAAAAATTTAATATCCATCCTATAAATTGATGTACTTTCTCAGTTCATATTTAAAGAACAATCTAAAAATTAATATCTGGACTAAAAATTCAACCAATCTTTAAAGCAATTGTGAGGTGAATTATGTGGTCTATTTGAATAATTTTTTCAACTTGATTTCTTTTTTTGGCATGCATAGAGTAAAAAGTTCTAAACTATTTTCTAATTGATATGAAATAATTTTTGGAAATCTTTTTGAAGTCAAATTTTTCTAAGGATTGAACATTATCCAAATTTTTTCTATCGAAATTCAGAATGTCCCCCCCCCCTCTATAGTTGGTCATGAACAGCAAGTAAAAAAATTTCATCCAATTTGCATTTTAATTTAATTATTTTATGTGATTCTTCAATGTATTTGATAGATATTAAATTTTTTCTTCTGCAGTTTCTTCAAGAAATGTCTGCAGCTTGGCAGATGACAATTGATCGTCAAATGGGGCTGTTTGCTGAAGATCCCATTCAAGTAGATCCTCTGGCAGCTCATGAAGGTTGCACATTGGAGCCAAACGGACCTTTTATTGCTCCTCATTCTTTATGGGTGAAGGTAATTTTACTGTTTCAATCTTTTTTGAACAAATAAAAGGATAAACAGATTTTCTTATAATTAATAAATTTGTTTTAAAAATCTTATAACGTATTAAAAAAAAACATTTAAAGTTTGTAATGATAAAAAAATAAGGAGAAACTACGAGGGTAAGTTGAAAAATAAGTTTCCCCTGTCGACTGTGGTCAGAGTTGTGTATGAAAGTCAAAAAATAGAATGAGACATTAAAGATTTGACATACCTTTATTTTATTATTCTCGTACGAGTACGTTGAGACATTTGTCATCGCTTGATAAGCTTCAAAAAGTCCTCCAAGAAAAAATCAGGGCTTTGCATATGGAAGAAGCGTTGAACGGCTATGGGCGAAAGGCGACACAGCAGGAAAACGCGCAAGTCACCGATACACCATTGGGTAGAGGTCGCTGCAAATCAAGCAGATGGCGCTGTTGCAGTGCCTGCGCAAAGCGGAGACCAGCCTCTCATTTGAGCCCCGGTAGGTATGGAGAGAAGGTGCATTTTGAATTCATGGTCAAAGGAGGAAGTGAGAGTGGTTATCCGCTATGAATGGGCATGTGGAGTATCAGGAACAGAAATTCATAACCGCCTCGTGGAAGTCTATGGGCCAGGTGTGATGTCAAAGCAAATGGTGCGGAGATGGTGTCGCACATTCAGTGATGGACGTCAGCAAGTGGAGGACATACTGAGAGCTGGACAGACGCGCACGGCCACTACAGATGCAAATGTCGGGAAGGTGGATGACATGATTAGAGCAAACCGGCGTATCACCATCGTTGAAATAGTGGAAGAACTTGGAATCTCACATGAGCGAGCTCAAAACATCATCCACGACATTCTTCGATACAGAAAAGTGTCAGCACGATGGGTGCCCCGACAATTGACCTCGACACACCAGAAACAACGCATGGCGGTCAGCCTGGAACATCTCGTGCGTTATCATGAAGATGGCAATGACTTTCTGTTTCGGATTGTGACGGGGGATGAAACGTGGGTCCACCATTTCACGCCAGAATCGAAGGCTGCATCTATGGAGTGGAAACATCCGTCATCACCTGTCCGAAAGAAGTTCAAGACAACTCCCTCTGCAGGTAAAGTGCTCCTCACAGTTTTCTGGGACGCTCAAGGAGTTTTGTTGCTGGACTTTTTGGAGGTTGGAACCATCAATGCTACGCGCTACTGTGACACCCTGTCGAAATTGAAAGAGGCGATTCAGAAAAAGTGGCCTGGCCTTCTCACATCTGGCGTTCTGCTGTTGGATGACAATGCCAGACCACATTCGGCGACGGCAACGCAAAACCATATTGCAACTCTTGGTTGGGAGCGCCTACACCATCTGCCATACAGTCCTGATCTGGCACCAAGTGACTTCCATCTGTTTCCGGCTTTGAAGAAAAATCTCGGGGGAAGGCGCTTTGGAAGCAATACTGAAGTGAAACAAGCCATTTAACGCTTCTTCCATATGCAAAGCCCTGATTTTTTCCTGGAGGGCTTTTTGAAGCTTATTAAGCGATATGACAAATGTCTCAATGTACTTGGTACCTATGTGGAAAAATAAAGGTATGTCATATCTTTAATGTCTCATTCTATTTTTTTACTTTCATACACAACTCTGACCACAGTCGACAGGGGAAACTTATTTTTTAACTTACCCTCGTATATATGTTTGCTTTAGACTTAACTCCTTATGTTTTATAGAAATTTCAGTTTTGTTTTATTGAACTTTTCCAGTTAAAAAAAAATTCATTCAATTGTGATTTGCTTTTTCTTTTTGAAAAAATAAGCAAACATGTGTATTAAATATATAGTTATGAATCTTATTTTGCTGTTTTATCAGCATAGATTGTATTAACCAATAGCACAAATTCCATATGACAATAGAAAAATAATAGATTCCATATAAGATAATAAAGCAAAATAAGCTGTAATAAATTTTTTAAAAGTGTTTTATTAATTATCTTTTTTTTTTCAGAACAATTAATTGAATGAAACAAACAATTTGAAACTGAATACTTAACATATAAATAATATGCAGCATAAATTAACTAAATTCCAGCAAGCTTTTTGGAAAAACATGATTGAAATCTTTCATAAATCATGAAGATATTTTTGAAAGCTCCCTCAAAATGTAATAACCTTTAAAAATATGGAATACCAGTTCTTTATATGGTTAAATTTTAAAAAGAAAACTCATCAATCACTACAGCTAATTTGCATAATTTTTTTTAATGATTGCTCACATTGAATTAGAAGCAAGATTAAGCAATTTAGAATAAGTTTTTAAATGATAGCCCATTCTTTAATAATCTTCTGAACTATTTTCTGTGAACTTTTGAACAAATATATTTTTGGAACGATCCATTCAAAAAAGAATTCCAACTCTGTTACAAAGAGCAAACACAAAGATTTCCCAGCATAGATCAAGATGTTGTTTGACAATAAAAAATCCACTTAAAGAAAGCAATTAAACATAATTCCCCTTCTCATGGGAAAGCTTGTAGATTATTCTGATGCATTAGTAGGGATCCTTACTAAACCATTGGGAGAGTTTGTCTCATCTTGTTTTTCTTTATGCTGTAGTGTTTTCCATACTAAATGAATAAAGGGAAGCATTTTTGGATTTGTTTTATGTTGGTGGTGTCCCCCCCCCCTGAACTACTCATATATCCACTGAAAAATCTTTAGTTTGAGAACCACTGTTTTAAAGTATTCTTTTATTGATAATGAATCAGTGATAATCTTTCATAAATTTTTCATCCTATGTATATAGATCCAATCATGTATGTAAAAACTATGGCAAACTTGTTGAAAAAAAAATACTTAAATACTTGAACAAATGTCTTATTCTAGTGTCAGTAGAAAATATTATTACATTAGTTGAGATAATGTTTCAAAATTTTCATCTAGTATGGATATTGTGGGAGAATGAGATATTATCTCAAGTCTTGTTCATATCACACATTTAATTTGAGGTGTATAAAGTCTTTAATTATAAAGGTCTTTACCAATAATCAGTGTTTCTTTTTTAGGGAGGTATTGATTGTAAATTGTAAAAATGTGTAGTTCATTTAAAAACCTTTTAATACTTAATTATTTTCCATGTTCTTGATAAATGGTTTCATGTTGGAGGAGATTAATATCTGTGTGTTTTTTATTTATTATAAAAATGTGAACTCAAATCAGATATTTTGTTTCAAATCATCAGAAAAGAATTGTTTATTTTAAATGTTAGTGTATTTTAATTTTTAGTTTCTGGCAGAAAGAATTGAAGTTGCAAAGTATTGCAATATGAATGAAGTGGAAATATTTGCCAATATTCTACATCGCTCTCTACCTGTTGCAGTTGGTCGACAAAATCACAATCATCGTCACATATCTTCAATGAGCACTCGCTTTAGGTATATTTAGTGTTCTATTACATATTTTTAAAATGAATGAACATAAGCAAGATGCTATGTTTCTGCTTTATTTGGTGATGAAATGAATCCTTATGTATATATATTCTGTTTCTATTTGATAGATTGTTATCTTGTGGCCTATCTTTGCTTCAAGGAGATATACTTCCTCGTACAGTATGCAAAAATGTTCTACGTGAAAGAATATATACAGCTGCATTAGATCATTTTTGGTAAGATAATGTCCTTTTGTTGCTTTAATTTTTTTTCCTTCCTTAAGCATCTGATACAAATTTAAAAAAAAATTTGTCTTTTTTCCCATGTCTTGGACTATATAAAATGTAATTTTTTAAGTGTCTAAAATTGAAATTTAGCTCTTGTTATAAAAAACACAAGTTTTTAATTATAAATTTTCTGAATACTATTTGGTATTTATGGATAATGTATATTAATATGAGAATCACTATTGTTAATCAGGCATTTTTTTCTGTGTTTCAATTAGTTAATAAGAATGACTGAAAGCAGTTAGATTTTGAATTGTTTTCTTAGAAAATAATTACTAGAAGTATTCTCAGGAAAAGAGACATGAAGTATGAAACACTTTGCAAATAAAAAATTTCTTTTTTTTAGTGCACCACCTATGTGTCCTACACAAAAAGGACCTGAATTACGAGAGGACATCAGTATATTGATTAAATTTTGGAATAACCTGCATACAGATAAAAAATATTTAAAAGCAACTATGATGGGAGGTGGGTTTTTTTATGAAGCTTTATACAATTTTAAAGAACCAAACCTTAAAGATTTGACATAAAGTGCTTTATGTAAAAATTTGCTTAAATTCTTTTTCTTGTATTATAATATTTATTGAATTTCATTTAATGTTTTTTGATTGTTACTATCATTTATGAAATCATTATTTCAAGCTAGCTGTTTTATAAAACTGATTAAGAAATACAATTATTGATATATATATTTATGCTTTTATGAAATCCAATTAATCCTGTTGCTTGCATTTATTGTATAGTTGCTCATTCTTAATAAGTAAATTGTACTTTTTTTTTGCCATCTCTTTTATTTTGAATTTTATTATATCTACTTTATTAATTATTCTTTTTTATTTAAAACATGTATGAAAGTTGTGCATTTTATTTTAATGTTTTTTGCACATTTATTTCTTCATTATAGATAAATATTTCTGTATCACATTTACCCTTATAACAAAGTTATATTTTTAATATCAATATAACATGTATAATGTACTAAATATATTAGAAATTCAATATATACTTTTTAATGCCATTTTACAGGTAATGAATATATAAAAATACCATATATAGAGTATATCCTAACTTCACATTTCTTTGTATTTGTTCCAGAAATGCTTATTTTTTATAAACTTAAGAATATTTAAGAATAATATGAGTTTATTACTTAAAAATATATTTCTATAGATCTGAGTGAAGGCTCTGGTAGTCAAAATTTATCTCTGAGTTTGAGTTCAGAGTGGCGAAGCAGCACTGAACTTTCTCAAACAAGAGCTCCACCTACTGGTTGGATGAACACAATGCCCTTGAGCAGTAACATGTCTACTATATCTCGTCGGTCATCCGGTGGTCGTTCGGGTCGTAGAGACAACCATTCTGATAGCTTTGTTAAAGGATATGTTAAAAAAAGAAATCTGATTCTTGGACTTTTGGTAAGTTGAAATCAATTAATCCTGCTGAACACAAAATTTAGTTTTTTGGAAATTCTTGCGTGAGTTTTAAAAACATGTTTTTAGCTGGGAGAAAAAATGAATGAAGAACAGATATTAAAAGTGACAAAGGAAAAAAATGTGTATCTATGTATATGTTTGAGTGTAATATATATATATATATATATATAAGAATAAAATTTAATGTGATTTTTTTATGTCCATTTTTAGGTACTGTTATAGATGACATGTTTTTGGTCTTTAGATGCATCAAATTTTAATATAAGATATGCTAAGAGTTGTATATTTTTACATCATTTATGTTTTTTTGATGTACTATTTATTTATATTCATTTTTCTCTGAAAATATAACAAAATTGGGAATTGTTAAGTTGCTAAAAGAAAAAAAAAATCATTGATTTAATTAGTAGCACTAATTTTTGTATGATTACATGGTAGCTGTATTGAATCCTTTATTGTATTGCTACGTAGATAGGGTTCGAGGATTTTATGCAAAATCAGTCATAAGCAACCAGGCAGTTCTTTAAGAGCGACGAGTATTTATTGGCGTAAATCAATCCTTAAAGATACAGGATTCAACAGCAAAATTCGCAGAATAAATATCAGAAGGATTTCACACCTTCAACAGCACTTAGACACAATTATCAGTATCTAAAAATACAGGTATATAAAAGCTTAGTCACAAGCACAGCCGACCTAATCACGATCCAGGCAAGTTCACTAATCGCTAGTCAAAACCAGACTGACTGTTGCGGCGAGTATCGCTCTATTTATAGCAGGGACCGAAATTTCTGGAAAGATGCGCTCGCGTCACAGATCGTGAAATTAGTGGATTTCTCTACTAATTTCTAGAAGAATCCAGAGGGTCCCGAACTCGCCAACATGGTCGCCAATGTTGCCAAATCGGTCGCCAACTTGGCTCAATTGCCAATATTTCGCCAAGTTCCCATTAAATCGTCATTATAACGAAGGGACGGCGTTGCTTGTGAATATTACAATTTTAACATGAAACAAATATAGCATAGAGTAATACAAATAAAGGCATTGCACATCCAAATACAAATTATTTACATTATTTTATACAAAATTCGTAATATTGCCCCCTCCTCAAAGACTGCATGTCCCGGGCCGTACAATCCCTGAGTATAAGAGGCATCTATTTACAGACATATTCTACTCACATAGTAATCGAATATAAAGTAACAAATACTCAACAGCACATACAAATAAATTCAAAATACAAACATAAATTACAACACTAAAATAAAACTAAGAAATTAGAAAAGAGTTAAGTAAATCACATTATTTACAAAATAATTAGTGACCATGGTCTGAACTTAGGGATCTTATTTTCCTTGTCCAAGGTAAGGGGCTAGCCTATTATAATGTATTACCTTCGGTTTTGTGTGTGGTGATATCTGTATCCGAACCACAACGTCATTCAGTCTTTTTAGGACTGTGTAAGGACCTTCCCAATTGGTCTGCAGCTTTGGAGAGAGTCCTTTGCGACGTTTCGGATTCCATAACCACACTTTGTCTCCTTCATGGAAGTCGTGTCCGGTTGCTCTTGCATCGTATCTGCTCCTCATCTTCTCTGAAGCCATGCCGATTCTTTCCCTAGCCAAATGATGCATTTCCTCCATCCCTGCCTTTAGTTTCTCGACATACTCCTCAGCGCCAAAGGAGTCCTCCTCAGGCGCCATCTGGTGGCCGGCTGAATAAAAAATCTGCAGGCAAACGAAGATCACGTCGGAAGAGCATCTGGGATGGGGAATACCCGGTGGTCTCGTGAACGGCACTCCTGTAGGCAAGCAGGAATAGAGGCAGTTTCTTGTCCCAGTCCTGTTGATTACTGGATACCAGGAGAGAGAGGCTGTTTAGGATGGTCCGATTGAACCTCTCTACCATGCCGTCAGACAGGATGTAAAGCTGTTGTCCGGGTTTTTTCAATGCCGAGTATTTCACACAGTCTCTTGCAAACTGCAGAATCGAAGTTTCTTCCCTGATCGGAGTGCAGTTCTAGAGGAACTCCGTATCTTGAGATCCAGTGTTGAACTAGTACCTCTGCAACAGTCGGGGCTTCTTGATCGGGTACAGGATAGGCTTCAGGCCACTTAGTGAAGTAGTCCATGACAACCAGGATACTTTTGTTGCCATCTGCTGATCTCGGAAGTGGGCCTAAGATGTCGAAAGCTATTCGTTCGAAAGGTGCTCCCACATTATACAGCTGGAGTCGTCCTCCGGTGCGTTTTCTCGGACCTTTACGTGCAGCACTGGGATCACATGTGCGACACCACTTCTCGACGTCACTCCGCACATTGTTCCAGTAGAAGCGCTCTCGGACTTTTTGTAAGGTCTTCATAACACCAAAATGACCACCACTTAGACTGCCATGGAGTTCGTTTAGGACTGTCGATATTCTTGTTTTCGGGAGTATTAATTACCACCTGAATGCTTTTCCGTCGTCAGACTCCCATTTTCGATATAAAATACCATTTCTCAGGTGCAGAGAGTCCCAAAGAGCCCAGCAACGCTTCGTTGTAGGATGGAAAGAGGCGATGTCTTGCCAGCTGGGCTTTTCATCAGATGACTCTTTGAATTCGATTACTGGTTTAATTTCAGGATCAGCCAGTTGATCATTTTCGTTACTCCATGGGTCCAATTCCGATGTCGATGGTGTTATACTTGGCGGACTACTGGATCTATTACGCCAAATTTCTTTTCGATTCTCGAGCAGTGTTTACTGTTCTCCGATCTTCTTGAAGGGACGTCTCCGTTTTCCTTTGCTGATCCTTTTCGGTTTCCACACAATTTCTTAGACTCGATTACACTTGCATGATGAGGATCTTCCTGATTTATACTCGAGGGCAGCTACTTCTCAGATGCCCTGCTCCACCGCACCCCCAGCACTTGGTGCAGCGATCTTCCTTATTTGTTCTTGGGCAGTTACTTCTGAAATGCCCTGATTCACCCCCCCCCCCAGCACGTGATGATACGTCTCCTCTGCTTTTGACGTTGAGTCATTAACCTTGAATTTCATCTCTCAATTTCTCAATCTCCTTTATCCACGGAGATTCACAGGGCGCATCTGCAGGCACTCTAGCTCCTCGGATGGAATGGTGGTCCCTGAGACTGGCTTGAGTGGCGGTTTTAAATTTCAGGGCATATAACAGGGCAGATTTTAGATCTTGAACATCTGCCATTCTTACAGCCCTCTGCATTTCTTCATCTTTCAGTCCGTCCACAAAATACTCGAAGTAAATAATTTCTCTCACATTTGCTGAGAAATCTGAGAAAGCTAAGTTGGCGAGCCTTTTTATTTTGAAGGCATACTCTTGCAAACTTTCTCCGGTTTTCTGGATTCTTGTTTTCAACTGCAGACGAGCGTAGGCTTTGGAGTATTTCTGTCCGAACCGAAGATCCAGAGAATTGTAGAGGGAGTTCATATTTAGCAGCTCTGTGTCGGGAAGAGTCAGCAGTACTTCAGCGGCTTCTCCTCTAAGGGATGCAGCTAACTGGCATGCTTTTATTCGTTCAGTCCATCCATTGGCTTCAGAAATTATCGAAAATTGAATCTTGTATACCTCCCAGTTGGTCTTTCCATCATAGGTGGACAGTTTCACTGATACTGGTGAGGCAGTCAAATGCACTGGAGAAGCAGGCACAGGTACTCTGGAGAAGCAGTATCAACCTTGCTTTCATTCATCATATTCCTACAAGCTAGAAGCTTCTTTTCAAGATCTTCCACTCTCTGTGACATAAGGCTAAAATTTCTAGACACTTCTTCAATTCTTTCTTCAACTTGCTCTTTACTCCTTTTTATTTCCATTTTCTCTTCAACTGCTGCGATTTCTAAAGTATTTCTCAGCTCTTCTTGGCCTCTTTTCAAGGCATTGATGCCCTCCAATAGAGCCTTCAGTTGCTCATCCATCGCACTTGTTATTGCCATAAAACCCCGCTTCTGACACCAAATTGTTACGTAGATCGGGATTCGAGGTATTTATGCAAAATCAGACGTAAGCAACCAGGCAGTTCTTTAAGAGCGATGAGTATTTATTGGCGTAAATCAATCCTTAAAGATACAGGATTCAACAGCAAAATTCGCAGAATAAATATCAGAAGGATTTCACACCTTCAACAGCACTTAGACACAATTATCAGTATCTAAAAATACAGGTATATAAAAGCTTAGTCACAAGCACAGCCGACATAATCACGATCCAGGCAAGTTCACTAATCGCTAGTCAAAACCAGACTGACTTTTGCGGCAAGTATCGCTCTATTTATAGCAGGGACCGAAATTTCTGGAAAGATGCGCTCGCGTCACAGATCGTGAAATTAGTGGATTTCTCTACTAATTTCTAGAAGATTCCAGAGGGTCCCGAACTCACCAACATGGTCGTCAATGTCGCCAAATCGGTTGCCAACTTGGCTCTATCGCCAATATTTCGCCAAGTTCCCATTGAATCGCCATTATAACGTAAGGGACGGCGTTGCTTGTGAATATTACTATTTTAACATGAAACAAATATAGCATAGAGTAATATAAAGGCATTGCACATCCAAATACAAATTATTTAAATTATTTTATACAAAATTCGTAACAGTATATTGAAATTTAACATTTACTTGAATACAGTTATCCCTGTAATATGTTCTAGATCGGCAGGTTGCATTAAATGAATGGATACTATAATAATACTTACACCTGGTTCATTTATGAATTAAAATGTAAAATAAAAAGAATATTTTAAGAGAATATGTTAATAGTATTTATTGAATGTAAAATTTGCAATGAAATTGATGTTGAGGTTTTTGTGCTAATTGCCACTCATTTATTAAATGCTCATGGATAGTTTTAATGTTGTTCATTCTGAACATGACTGTTCTTGAGAGGCTCAGATATGTGTGTTTATTCACTGAATTTTTGGTGTGCAATGGATTTGGCTTAGCCTTCAAAATTCATGCAACACAATATTTGTTGTTGATAAGTCATAGCTGAAAAAATAATTTCAGCTATTGGTCTCTGAGTGCCCTGTTTGAAAAGGAAAATTACACCTACAGTCACAAGATATTTGTTGCAAGCCTGTTGAGGTCTCTGGTGTTTGGTCAAGTCCTGATCCTACCCTTAAAATTAATGTACAGAGTATGCCATCCTGTCCTCCTATAAACCAGCTGCATGCTAGTTTTTTGTTTTGTTTTTTGACAGAATGTGAAAAGCGCTATACAGAAAATATGTTCCTTAAGTGTAATTTTCTGCACATAACTAATAATTAATATTTTTTATTCTTATTTTTATTGTTGTATTCAGCTCTGATCATGATTTTGCCAAATATATTTAGAGTTGGGGGAAAAGAAATCCATTTCTTTTTCGGTAGATGGCTGTAGTGTTTGGTATCTCAAAGTATCAGTCAAACAATTTCAAATTTATGCTTGATGGAAAGGATGACATTTTACTCTAAAAAATTATTTTGCTGTTTTTTGTTTGGTCCATTCAGTTGTGAGTTACAGAGTGTTAAAAATGGAAGTCCACAAACAGAAAACTTGGTACATTTTATAGTTTTTCTTTGAAGTGCAAGCCAGGTGACTGAAACTGTGAATAGTATTTATGGTTCCGATACTGTAACAGCCAATTATGTACATTTTTGATTTCATAGATTCCATTCAGGTATGCCCATTGTCAAAAATGTCGATAAAATCACAGAAATGATCGAAGTTGACCTGCATCTTAGTAGTCGTAGCATCGCCCAGGAGCTGAAGATCGACCATAAAGAACAATTTTAAACCATTTATACAAAGCTGGATTCTACAAAAAGCTTGATATTTGAAGGCTACACACCCAGTACTGATTTAAGCTCATTTCGGGCTCTGGGCGCAGAAGATCTACAGGGCCCCTTGGCACTGGTGGATCGAAATTTTTAACCAGAAAATCTGGTGAAGTCCAGCTCATCTGGCTCCTCCTGGGTGCCCACTCCAAGCTCTCAATGGATAAACTGGCACTGGCCACAGCAATTAACACAAAAAAAAAACATGATGGAACGAATTTTCATATGTGAAGCCTTGGCCAAATGGAATGAAATCGACCCATTTCTTAAACAGATGATAACTGGGGATGAGAAAAGGGTCCCATACAACAACACTGTGTGAAAACAATTTAGTCAAAGTGCAGTGAAACAGCACAAACGGTAACCAAACAAGGAAGGTTCTGCTGTGCACTTGATGGGACTGAAAAGGAATAATTTACTATAAGTTGGCCAAACATTAAATTCAGATATCTACTGTCAGTAATTCGACTGTTTGAAGCCAATGTTTGACCAGGAACAACCAAAATTGATCAACATGAAAGACGTTGTGTTCCATTAGAATAATGCCAGACCATACACATATATAGTGACTTGCTAGAAACTCTGAGAGCTTGTTTGGGAAGTTTTGATGCATCCACTAGGTATTTGGACCTGGAACCAAGCAATTACCATGTTTTTCTTGCATTGCAAAATTTTCTTATTGATAAGAAATTGGTATCAAGAGAAGACTGTGAAAATCGATTACTAGAGTTTTTCACCAATAGAACCTTCTTTGAGAGAGAGGTATTATGAAGCTACCTTTAAAATGACAAAAAATTTTAGAACAAAAGGATACATATTTGACCAAAATTGGTTATCTGAAACATGTTAAAAAAAGTCTTGAAGTTCACATAAAAATAATGGATTTATTTTTCCCTAATCCAATATACTGTCATACTGGGTGAGTTTTATAAAATATAAATATATACTTTATATTTCCATTTATAAGCCAATAATTTTTTAAATTTTTTAAAGCTAATGTTCAGGGGTGAGCTTATGTATGGATCTGCTAATCCCAGAAAAAATAAATATTTTAAGCATTTTTAAAATTTTTCTTTTAGCCATGTGTAAGCAATTCTAATCTTTTAACTTTTGGGGTATTATGAATGCAATCTTTATTCAAAAAGAGAAAAAAAAGTAAAAACTTAGAACTTTTAGAATTAAAATTTGAAATTTCATAATGTTTGAATTAAAATTATCAACTTCAATCTGGTTTTCACATTTATCTGGTCATCACACTCCGAGTAACAATTATACGCATGTTTATATGGTTTTTTTATTATTCAAATATATTACGGGCTGTACAAGATCATGACAAAATATAAATACAATTCAATTGAAATAACAATTAATATACAATCATATTATTTATGGATAGTATTTGTATTTACTTACATTTCAATGTACTTGATTTTTAACCTTATTTTAATTGTTTGCATCATTGTCATCGTTAATTTCAACAATACTTAGACTTTTTGTACTTTCAATTATTTCATTTTGTTCTAAAAAAGATACAATAAGCTTATGGTAACTAAAGTAAGAAAGGAAAAAGTTTGATTCAAATTTATCTATGTATCGCGTAAAAACCGCATCGATCGTCGTTTAATATTTTGTAATACTGAGTTTTCGATCATTGGACATATTTAAATTAAGTGTTTCATTTAGAAATTCAATGAGTGGTAGATTTTTATCATCTGCATAGTTAATATTGAAGTCTCCACTTAAAATCATCGGTACCTTATCATATTTTTTGCCAAATCCTTTTTCGAGTATTTCAGAACCTTCTTTTGGTATAAATCATCAAATTTTCGAATAAAAATTGTTGAATCTGTGCATAGATTTTCCAGGCGAAATATAAACGGCAACCATTAATATGTATTGCCCATTCTCGGAATCGCAACGAGCAACGCATATTTCGCCTATAACAGAAATATGGTTAAATAGTATGGGGGGGGGGCCTTGGCGATGTTAATTTCTTTTGGCGACCAAAATCGATTGCCAAGCTACTTCACTTAGCGAAAAATGTTCGAAAACCACAATGAATTCGTTATCTCACCATAATATCTATATAAAAATTGCCAAATCCAAAGAAAAATCGCCAAATCCAAAGGCACCCCTATACTACACTTCAACCCAGAAATATTAACACCAATGCTTCTAGTGAATTTAGTATGTTTGTCCATATGTGAAGTAATGAAGTGTGACGTATCTTGAGTATTGTGATAAATAGCTACGCTTGCTGCTGGAACTTCGGGTCTTTAATAACTTACAACAAAGTTGAAATTCAGAATATCAAGTGGTTCTTCGTTTTTCATACGAATTTCTGAGGAAAGCAGAACATTTGACTTTCTTACGATAGCATCATTTTTTAGGTCAGCTGCATGTGCATGCAAACTTTGACAATTGAATGAAAATATCGATAATCCTTTCTTGTTGGAGATGAATTCTAGAAAAGTTTTGGCAACTGTTTGAAGTGTATTGTTTTGTAACCTTTTCAATTCTAACCTTAGGTCCTCTCGATGACTTGTTGATCTTTTATGATGTTTATTTGCATTATAACCATACTTTAAACTTCAACACATTAATCTTGAATTATTAGTAGATTTTATAAAATTTTTAATTTCAAAATCCACTATAAAAATATGATTGAACAACTAGAAGTCTGTTTTACCACAGTAGTAAGAAAACGTCTAAGCCACTGTGGAATACTAATCTGGATTGCGTGATGCATTGCAGAAGTTAAATATTGTAAAATAAACAATGCAAAATTTTCAAACGCCTGAATAAATACAAAGATTTAAAATAATATAAAAATTTCAAACGCCAAAATAAATACGAGTTTTTAAAATAATTTTTTGATATTTATTTTTTATCTTAAAAAAATTAGTATATTTATTTAGTACTCACTATTGTACCGCACAATGATTCTTCCATTAAACGATTCAAATAATAATTAAACAAAAACACTATTTCTACAATGCACAGTATATACACATTGAACTTTTTACCAAATCCATTCAATTTCACTTACAAGATATACACAGCACTATACGTCAGCTGTATAGCTACAGATATACTGCTATAAGCATGTCGGTGACGCGAACGCACGAGATTCACCCATCCAAAAACTTTCTAAGGCGAACAGCACACTGCGCATACGCTAGTCAGAGCATGTCGGTGACGCGAACCCATACGATTTTCCTCTACCAAAAAGTGTCCAACGCCACTATAGAAGTTTTCACTTCAAAAAGTCACTCTTAAATCCTTCAAAATCAGCATCAGAATTCAAGCTTCCAAACAGTTTGTAAAATTCATGCTCACTCAGTGAGATGTCTAAAGGGACATGATCATCCACAGTAAGTTCTTACTTCAAGAAATGTAGGCTAACAACCACTTTTTGTCTTTATTTTGGTATTTTCCCTAATTCAAGATGTTTCTTTCTCTATTCTTGACCTTGTTCTCAAAAACAAGAATTTAATGACTAACCATGCTCTTTGTTGAACTTTCAGCTTTGTAGTTTTGAAATTAACTGTATATAAATTGTCATTCCTTTAATTTTCAAAAAAATGATGCAGAAGATAACATGAGGGCAGATAATGTATAAGATTACATATGAAAGGGGGAGGGAAATGTGCTAGCTTCAGCACAAATGTACTACCTACTATCATCACACACATTAGTATCTTGTATTTTTCTTTACTGCAATTTTAGCAGAAAATATTCCAACCTCTTTACTCATTTGGCGATTTTGAAAATTTCTAGATTCACAGTTTAGCTTATGAACAATTTTCAAATTTTGGTTTAATTTTTTAAGAAAAAATGTACTTTTGGCTTATACATGAATCGGCTTATATTCAAAAATATGTGGTATAGATATATATGAAATTAAATTGAATCTTGTAATTTAATGTGAAATGGTCACATTTCTTTTTACATTGTATTTTTTATATATACATTTTTATCCAACAATTAAGACTTATGTACTTATCAGTATTAGTACCATAGTATATTAAATTCTGAATATAAATTTTCTACTGAAACATTTTCTTTTCTTTTTGAACAAATAAAACTTTTCAAATGTCAGTTTAACCATTTTTTTCCTGTATAAAATCTACAGCAGAGTTTTCCCTGCAAAGCCTTTTTTTCAAGTAAAAAAAAGAAGAAAAAACATTGCATAACCTGCAGCTCCAAAATAATTTGTGATAATTTTTACAGCAAATAATCCAAAATACATACTACCAATAATGTGTTACATAAAGTAAAAAATATATATATAAGTTAATTTGCACAGAAAAAAAACAACACATTTTTATTATAAAAAACATCTGTTTCATCTATCATAATAAAAAAGAAAATATTACCTTGAATGATCACTAAATTTATTAATAATAATTAAAAACCTTCAAAATTTGATTCATCAGATTTGGAAATGAGTAAATTCATTACATCTTCACTTAACACATTATTTTTATCAGTAGGTAACGAGTCTTCATTGTTCGTCATTTTTGTCAACAATATTTCCTTTTCGAACTACGCTTTTTATAGTAGTTTCTGAGACAGCATTCTAGGCTTTCAAAACACAGTTGGAGAAATTTTCTTATGGTACATGCTTCAATTTTCCTGTTTTTGTAAAATTCTTTTTTCAATTAGATATCCATTGCTCCCAGAATTTCCTAACTTTCGATTTAAATAATCTGTTAATTTCGACGTCTAAAGGCTGTAAGTTTTTTGTCAGTTCTTCATGTACTACAATTTTTGAAGATGCAGAGCATATTTAACATTTACCCTGAGGTATGCTATCATTGAGTCCATAATTAGAAAAGCTTTATTGATGAGAAATATTTCGTTTTCGCCAGATGCTCAGTAGCAATGACATTGATTTTTTATTCACATCCAGCCTTCCTCATTAACACGAATTTCAAAACCTTTAGAAAAATTCTCTCTTGGGAGCGTTTTTCTTTTAAATATTAGCATCAGCAGCAATTTCAAACCATTTGCAATACAACATCAAACTACTGTAAATGTTCTTTCATTTCATGTAGTATTTATAGGAATACTGCTTGTTCCCTGAATATTGACGGTTCTAGTAGGTGGTATATAAAATGATAATGGAACATTCATTTAAAAATTGAATCAGTTGTAAAATTATTGCTTATTTTATAAAACATAAACAGCATTTCTTTCAAAATTTTATTGTAAGTTTTTCTGTTGGAGAATGTGTTTTTATCATGTCTGCAGCGGCATATAATACACACAACAAAAATGGAATTTTTATAACAGATAATTTGCAGATTACATACAGGAAAATTCGGTAATCAATCTTTTTAAATATACACTTATGGATATATGTTGCACATATTTCTAAATAATAAATTTCATACATTTATTCACAATAACTGTACTTTGTATTTAAGTTTGACTTTCGAAAGAACTGTTGAATAAAAGTTGTTTTTAATAAGAATGTAACTGGGAAAGAATTTTTCTCCTAAGAAACAGTATTTCCCATTTTGAACAATGATGTGATACTTTAATTGAAATTCAAAGCTTTGACAAAAGAGAAAATAATTTCAGCAATCTTTGGGCTGTATAAAAATTCCCCAATTTTTCATTAAATATATTGATAATAATAAATATATTTTTTCATTAAAAGAGATTGATTTTCTTTATTAAACTTTTATCTTAGGCTGTTGATATTGAATTTTTAATTACTTGGCACAATCCCATGTCTCTGCAAGAAAACAGCTTTCCTGGTGAAGATGTGATATCGACTTGGCGATCTCAGCCCATGACAGATAAGACTTGGAAAGAGACTGCTCGTTTAGCCTGGGAAATATCTCCTGCCCTTGCTGTCTTTTTACCTTGCAGGTAATGAAAATTTAAGTTTATATACTGTAAGATCTCTTTCTACGTGAATCATTTTTTTTTTGCAATTTTATTTCTGTATAGTTTGTATTTCATCTAAAATTTTCTTTAACATATGTATAAGTTTATATAGGTAAAGCATATGCTTTACCTATAGGTTTACCATCTAAAGCATAGGTTTGCTTAAGATGTTTGCATATAAAGTTTTCAAAATAATGTTTTTCCTACAGCTCACTCCATTTGTTCCTCTGATGTATAAAATTAAGGGATTATTCAAAAGTACTCGTTTTGCTGGTATCACTTGTGATGCTAATATTTGAATAATTCAGAAACTGTTAATCATTATCTGATTACTGTTTTAATCTAATACATGTTCTAAAAATCATTATAGATTAATGCTCACTTCAACAACAACAAAAGTTGATTATTAAAAATGCTTTTTTATTCAAATGTGAAGTTGAAAATATTTTTTACAGCATTTGAATTTGTTGTGATGTAATGGATGTAGATGAAGGAAGATCTATTTGATTTATTTGAAGAGAGCTTTTGCAATTCAGGTATCTCTTGTATTAACAAGTTACTATTACTTTGAGTCTTACAGAGAAAGGGATAAGCAGCAGTTGTTCTGAAAATCATGTTCTTTATTAAGAAATCATTTTTGTTAATTTGAAATGCAGCTTTAAGTTAATTTTAATTGGTTGTTTTATGCTATTTACAAAAGTTACAGAAAATAGCCCTAGTTTTCCGAGGTAACTTTTCTTATGATTTTTTTTGTATGATGGTTTTTCGTAAAATGTAACTTTGGAAACAAATTAGAGTTTATAGTATTTCATTTAATTTTTAAATATATTTTGTATGATGTAAGTTAATTTTTTTTCTTTAAAGCAGTAATGGATAGTAAAATAAAGAATTGCTTTGAGAATATGCTGTTTTAAGATTCCATAATCTAGTGATAGATTTACAAACTTGATAACCAAAAGGCCATAGGTTCTAAATTTGATTCTATTTAAAACCTATGTATGAAAACATAAAGCCAATGGACATTATATTTTAGTCCTTCTGATGTATAGTACGATGTTTGTAGAGTTACTCAATTTTATTCTTATCTCCTAATTCAGAATAAGAAATAAGGTTCAACATCAAGCCTGTTGCAATATGAATCAAATCAAACAGTGCTATATTTTTCTCATGTGGTAATGGTTTGGATAAATCTTTCAGTTTTTGGTCATTTATTTCCCTCAAGGCTTTTAAAAAAACTTACTTTTAAGAAAAATTATTTTGAAGAAGTAGTATTTTGTTTTGATATAATAATTTTATCTAAAAATAATAATTCTAATTTCTTATATTTATTTGATAAAGTTTTGTTTTAATTTTTATGTTATGCTTCATAAGCTGTATGGTGTCATTGCTGTTAAGGTTGTAAATTACTAGATGGTGACATTTGAATTGAATCAGGTATTTGAGTTTGATTTTATCAAATACAATTATATAAAATAATAAGGACAGTGAACATTCAAGTTATCTGTGTTTCTCTAAATCTTAATTTGAATTTGGAAGAGTGAAATTTATGAATGGATGTACAAGTTATGAGTATTATTTTTATCTCATAACTGTTAAAATGTATGAGGTCCATCCCCAGTTACTCATGTCCATAAATTAAGGATAATGAAATTCAGGCAAAGAAAGAGACAGAAGCAAAACAAATTTGACTTATTTGTAAAGTCTATTTATTAAACAAAAGGTAAAGAGCAAAAAAGATGCTATATGTTTGACATAATTAATAAAAATTGCGATTTTTACTCCCTGGAGCAAATTTTAAAAAAGAACCTATTTACAAAAAACAGTATAATATGGTTAGTATGATGGTTAATACGGAGTATGTCTCCCGGACGATGCAATACAGGCCTTACAACGCCTACGCATGCTGAGTCAATCTGATCTTGGAGAATATTACACCACTCATCAAGCAATGCCCTCCAAAGTTCCGGTAGACAGGTGGGAGGGGGTTGACGGGCTGCAATTCGTTGGCCAAGCATATCCCACACATGCTCTATTGGATTCAAGTCCGGTGAGTATGCTGGCCAATCCATACACGTGATATCCTCCGATTGAAGGCATTCGTCTACAATGCTTGCACGGTGAGGACGGGCGTTGTCATCCATAAACAGAAATTCAGCACCCATGGTGCTCTGAAACAAACGTACATGTTGTTTCAGAATGACATCCCGATAGATGTGGCCTATCATCGTTACACTCTGAACATGCAGGTAAGTTCTGGAACCAAGAATAATTCCTCCCCAAACGAGCCATCCTGTACCACCGTAACGGTGTCGTTCAACGGTGTTCTCTTGGTGGTAACGGGTACCTGACGCTCTCCATATGAAAGTCCGGCGAGAATCAGACTGCAAACTAAACCTGGACTCGTCAGAAAACATCACACAAAACCACTGTTGCGGTGTCCACAAAGCATGCTCTCTACTCCAGGTTAATCGCAGGCTACAGTGAGTTGCGGTAAGGGGAACACATCTGACAGGCCTACGAGCATATAGACCAATGTGCCCTAAGCGTCTGTACACGGTCTGCCTTGAAACTGTCGTACTGGTAGCTGAAGAGAGCTGACGTGATAGGTCTGCTGCTGTGCTCTGTCTGTTTCTTTCGGCAGTAACTACCAAATACCGGTCCTCATTCGGCGTTGTAACTCGGGGGCGACCTGAGCTGTAACATCTATTCACATTACCATCATCTTGGAATCGTTTCCAAAGCGTGGAGATGACACTCTGGGCGATTCCAAGTTCCTCGGATACTTCCAGCTGGGTACGTCCACATTCCATCACGTAAAAAATCATCCAAATGCTTCCTTTGTGCCATAACTATGCGGTTATTGCACTGAAAGGCTTTTAAAGCGCTTGTGAACAATTTTACTTCTTTGCCACCATTCCTTGTATACCCCTCTCTTACACTCTCATCATTGTGACATACTATCCGCGCCATCTGGTGGTTTCTTGTAATTTGCATATTCTTCTTCAAGATGTGTGTGATAATTCTACAGGTGAAATTTTTATTTTAGAGTTCAATTTCTGTGTGATTCTGAATTATCCTTAATTTATGGACATGAGTGTATTATGTAGTTGAAGAACTATGTTGATAATAATAGTAATGAAAAAAATCTTTAATAAGATATTTTTAAGTTTTTTACATAATATTTATATAATACTAGCTATGCATTTAAATAACAATCTGTTATTATTTATACCTTGAATACTTTTTAAAGTCTTATAATTTTTACTATTTGTGTTCAAAGGTTTAATAATTCTGAGGCCTTAGCAAGTGAGGTCTCTAGACTGGTTCAATGTGATCCTGCTTCTGTTTCTCATATTCCTGAAGCTTTGCAATATCTCACAACATCAGAGAGTATCATGAATGATTCTTCCGAGGTAAAAAAATATATTGTACTAAAACTTTACTTGTTGACGAATTTCTGCCAAATCATATGTTAACTTTTAAAAACTATACAACTGTTCTGAAAAGGGAATAAGTATTTGATATACTCTGTACATCTGCAAAGTATTTAACATTTTGAATACAAATATTAATTTCATGCCTCTTTTTTTTCTTTGTCAGCTTACTCATATGTTGACATGGGCAACTATTCCCCCAATAAAGGCTTTGGCTTACTTTTCTCGACAATATCCCAGACATCCAGTGACTGCACAATATGCTGTGAGAGTTTTATCTTCATTTCCTCCTGTAAGTGAAACTGAAAATTTATCATTTCACACTTTTTGATTGAGACTCTATAGTTATGTGTTACTGGATATTACTTTTTTAATAATGTAAATATTCTAAAAATTTTTTATAGCTTCTTTTTAGAACTGTGTTTTTTATAAAAAAAGTGCTGCCACTATTAAATTAATATTATTATTTTTTGCAGGATGTGATACTTTTCTATATTCCGCAACTTGTACAAGCTGTGCGTCATGATAGTGTAAGTATTATTTCATTAATATTTAGAAAATAATTTTGTTGATTTCTGAAGTAAACTTTTAAGAAAATAAATACTATTGTCATGGAATTTAAAATTTTTTTGTAGTTCTCCATCAAATATATTGCTAAAATACATTGCATGTAACTGATTTTTGCAATAATTAGTTACATTTATATGGTATTGATAATTTTTAATTTATTTTTATGCTACTATATTTTAAGTTTAAAATAGAATCCTTAGTTACTCAGAAGGAAATTAATCAACTACAGTTCATTTTTCTGACTTAAAAGCTATGTAAAATCAATAAATAGTTCTTCAAGATTGAAATATCCAGAAATATCATATTCTATTTATAATATTAGTGTACAATTAATCTATTAATGTTATCAATATAATGTATCATGATGTTAAAAAATTGTGAAGAACTATAATGAGTAGTGTATGTAAATAGATAAAAAGATTTTTAATGACAAAATAATAAAATTTTCCCCAGTAGTTACTTTTATATAATTTTATGTTTTGAAAAAAAAAAAAATGTAGGACTTAATGTTCTTTTTATTACATAAAAGTGCTTTAATATAGTAGGACATCTTTTAGATGGGGTATGTTACAGAGTTTATTAAGAGTGCTTGCAAAAAATCACAATTGTTGGCCCATCAAGTAATTTGGAACATGAAAACAAACATGTATCTGGATGAAGAAGCACAGCAACAAGATCGTGAGCATTTTTTAAATCTTTTTTTATTGATACAGCTCTCACTAAATTCAACTATTATGTGAATATAAAAACTTCTATATCAAGAGGTTTAAAATTCATCTAATTGTTGTCTCTAGTGTAATATTGCCATACTTTTTCCCTTTAAATGAAATATTTTTATAGTAACTTCAGTACTAAAAATAATTATAGATACTAATTTTGAATCCTTGTCCTTATAATTTATTTAACTTCTATACTTTAATTAATATTTATTCTTGTAAAATCAATTATACTTCAGTATTCAATACCTTTTGGTTAAAAAGAATTTAAATATTTATTTGCAATTGAGGTCCTGTGTCTTTCTAACTTTTTACGTATCAAGTAACTAAGAATAAAATTTTTGTTTTAGAATTATAATACAGCATTTTAACTACACAAATAAAACAAAATTAGGAGAAGTATAACAAACTTTTTAGACCTGTATAAAATGTTACAGTTAACTCTTTCTTAACTGGGTATTTTTTTTTTTTTTATAAAAAGAGGGGAAACCAGCCAAAAAAGAAGCATTTTTTTGTTGCTGAAAAATAATGTATGTTTTATCCTGAATTTGAAAGTACATAATATTTTCGCCAGTAAACAGTTTTTTGCTTGACCACTGGTGGTAATATCTCATTCATGATTTCCAGTTTTCCTTGCAATACACCCAAGATTTAAATTAAAAAAAAGTATGATCTGATATCATATTTATTGTACTTTTGCTTTAAGCTAAATATTTGCATAAAAATAATCATGAAAATATGTAAAAAAATATTTTTAAAAATGGTTTAACAACTTTAATATAAAAACAGCTTTACAATCTTTCTTGGTCATCGGAACCTTAATAGCTGCATTGAAATCATATATTGCTAATTATTGTATTGCTTACTTTGTAAAACAAATGTTGGTTATGAATATAAAAAATACCTTGAATAGTTTTTTTTAATAAAGGTTCTTACAGATATCACACTATGTGAAAAAAATTAACTTTTTTTGATACATAAAAGTAACTAGAAAAAGTGGAACTACAGAAAATACAAAATGATGGTTTTGCATATTCAAAGATGCAATTTTTTCTTTTTATCACATGATATGATGCTGACTTTACCGAGTACAAGAAAGCTAAATGTGTGCTATGCTACCCTGACCAAGAAAGAGTTAAGTGATTTAAATATTCTCTTTTTAAAGTAACACTACTCTTAATAATTATTGGAAACAATTGGCATGGGAACATTATATTGGCAGTAGACACTCTGCTCTGTACTATTTGGAGTATCAGTGTGTATAATTTTTCAGTGTTATTTTTGTTAAATCACTAAGAATTTTAATTTCACACCTAAAACTTGTATTTCAGCTGTGATGTATGAGCCACTTGAAAATATTATGACCAACATCATTAACTCCTTGTCAGGCCCTGCAAAACTTTTCTATGAGAGAGAATTTGACTTCTTTAACAAAATTACAGCCATATCTGGTGAAATTAGGTATTTGTATTTATTTTTTACATATTTTTATAGTTGGATTTGTAAAAATAGTGAAATATTATTGTATGATCACTTATTTATTATTATTTATTAATTCTAATGCATTGAAATGCCATTTACTTGATATTATGTAAGTTTTCCTTGAACAAATGGAACTGCTATCGTGAAATGTGGTCTGAATTCTACGAATATGTGATGGGTATTATTCAGGCAATTCATTCACGATTTTTGCAGTCTAGTCACAAATCTGTAAAAATGCAATGTGATGGAGATCTCTTTTACATAGAAGAATATAAGGCATTCCAGATGTATGTTCCACAATGTTCATGTTTTCTAGATTTAGGTAGCCACAGTGAAGGGTGCTGAAGTGGGAAGAATATTTTGAAGCTACCCAGTAGAAATTATCAATAAATATCTTGGACTGCTCTGTTGTAATTGCTTAAGCTTGTCAGAATGCAAACAGAGGTTTTAAATCATGTCAATTGTTCATGTCTTGAGCACTACAGAGACTGCTCTTGCTTCAATTGTTCCTTGTTGACATATAGTGTTCAAGGATATATTGCATTTTCTTCATTCATGTAATTTAGCATAATATAACTGGAAGCACAATTTGTCAGCAAATTAGTGGAACTGCTGTTGAGGTACATACCTTTGTACCCTGCAGTTAGCTTTCATCTTCAAAAGCCCATTTTCAAGAATGGATTTTGATACAGTTATTCTGATGCTTGGTACCCAGCCATTACCAATTTGAGACAGTTTTGCACATATATTTTATGAAGCAATTCTAGTTAAGCATTGATAGTTTCACTCTTTCAGAAATTTTTGGACTTCCTGACTACAAGATGATATTTTTCTAGACTTTGTACATTTTAGGGTATTCTTTTGCACTGGTTATGTGCCAAAATCCATACATCATTTAAATTTTGTATCAATTATTAACTCTCATTGAAAATAACATATCATAATTGCCATTGTAGCAGCAGCAACTGATCAAATGACTGCCCTAGCTATCTATTGTCTTATGTAGGTGCTACTGATTGCATTGGATTATGTTCATTTGATTGTCATTTTTTCATTTTTATATGCCAGAGGTGTGGAACCTGCTGCCTCAAGGCCACATACTGTTTCTATGAGTCTCTTGTGTGGCCATAAGAACTAGTGCTTGTGTTAATTAATATTTAATTACATAGATTACAACAATTTGCAAATCAATTGAATTTAGTAAAGAATGACATGAATGTATGTATGTTTCAAAGACTACTTGTGGGAATAGCCAATTGTACATTTCAAATGTTAGGACACCACTTATTGCAACAGGGCAGCATTACCATACATATAACAGCTATATGATCTCTACCCCAAAACTATTTTCTTACTATTATTGTTGTGACTAACTTCTGCATCAAGTCAGTTAATTATAAAACAGATGAATGGAAAAAAGTAATGCAAGGGTGATTAAAAACTAGACACAATCTACCGAAATGTTCCTAACAGTGTACAAGATCTTGGATGAAGGACATTCAGGGTTTTTTTTCTCTCAACAACAAATACTAATGTATAAAACAAGTATGACCAATGAGAAGGTTAGTCATTCCTGCTTTGGAAGTACTTGCTGCAGCAAGTCAATATTTTCTCTCAAGACAAAAATTAAAACTAGTTTAAGAATGCAAATCACAGATGCTCTTTTACAGGATCAATTAAGGCTTTGTGTTATGAAATTTGATCCAAATATTCTATTACTTTCAAGCAAGAAACAAATGTAAATATCCCACTAATTTAAATTTTTCCTCGGATTATAAAATTATTTTTGGAATTGTGTTGCTATGTCAGTTATTTATAATTTAATACTCTTATTTTTCTATTGTCTTTTTTAAAAATGTTAAAATAGTTCTACTTTATTTTATTTGTTTGAAATGATATTTAAATATGTATTTGTTTATTAAAATTTAAAAGTCTGGATGAATATATATATATATACAATATATATACATACATACATATATATATGCTTCCGTAAGTAAAAATACCAACAGTGAAGTATAAAAAAAATGACAGTGGTATCTATGAATAACAATTTTATAAAACAAATAAATAATTAATGTTACATTAAGTTTTTTCCCTGTCAATACAAAAGTATTTTATGTTATACATTTTTATGTTAAATAATAAATAAATAAGGATTTAATTTTTTTAAATAAGATTTCTATATAAAGACCAAATTGTTAAAACTATACAAAACTATAATAATTTCATAAAAGTTGCATTTATAGGTACATCAAACTATGCGGCCTCCTTTATTGCTACTTAATTTACATGACGCCTTTGATGGTAAAAAGGATCCTTACCTCTGGTATATGCCACTACAATTTATAATAAAGTTTTTTTAATTTTTTTTTTACAGGCCTTATCCAAAAGGACCACAACGTAAACAAGCTTGCTTAGATGCTTTGAGTCAGATTAAAGTACAACCTGGTTGCTACTTACCATCAAATCCTGAAGCTGTTGTCCTGGATATTGACTATAAATCTGGAACACCTATGCAAAGGTTTGTGAATAGGCAATATAGTACATTAAAAGTTTATGCATCTTTCTATTAAATGGCTGTTTCATAATTCTTTGAAGAAGTAATTGGACAAATTTTTGTTGCATAAAATGCTGTATTTATGATACTGTTTTTATGTATTAAATTTAACATGATATTTAGCAGTACTTTTGATAAGAGATTTCAAAATATTGTCAGGAAAAAATTATGTTAAAATAATGGTTTAGTACAAGTAATTACAATCAATTACAGTCAATAATTCAAAATATCAGGTAAGTATAAAAATATAATGGTGTCATCTAATAACCCTAACTCTTAGCTTTTTCCAAAGTTGGTTAGAATATATCGGGAATAAAATTTTAAGTAGATAATAGTTAGGGTCTCAAATAAAAGATAATTGTATTTAAGGAAGTTATCTACTATGCATGTATACGTTTGGATTGTTATTGCTACTTTATTAGATTTGCTACTATAAATGCAGATTTGATGTTTTTTAATGTATCATTATTTCATACAATTTATATTTTTGTACTCGTATACTGTCAATCCTGAACTGTCATTTGGTAAGTTTTCAATAAGGTAATATTCTGGGCAGAAATATTAATGGAATTCAAGATGTTTATGCTTATTTAGAAGGTTTCCATATGTCAGTTTTTCACTTCTACTAGTTACAGTATAAATCACATACAAGAAAGAACATATATCAATCATATACAATTTTATAGTCATGGATTCTGAATCAATTGTCCAAATTTAAAGATGTTGGATTTTTTAAATTAAATTTTGAGAGAAGGAAGAATTGATCAAGAAGATCTGAACATATGTCATTTCCCAAAAACACAATTAATCTTTCTCTAATGTAGAAAGTAATGTAAATGTGTAATGAACAATTGCATTTTCTTTCTTTTTTTAAATGAAATTTTATATTTTAAAATCAAAACAATTTGATAAGTTATATCTTTAAAATTTTTTTAAAAATCTTTCTAAGCATTTTATATACACATGCTATGTTTGAGCACACAGTTGTAAAATTTTATATTAATTCATTGTATTATAACTACTTAGTCATGCATTTAGAAATATAAAGAACTCTTATATAAAATACAAAAGAAATTAAAACAGGTTATCTGGTAAAGTTCAGTTCAACAATAATAGCCAATAAATATTGAGATGAGAAAAAGTTTCAAGTGGACTTAACTTGTTTCCCCTTCCCCATCTCAATGAAAATTTTTTGGGAGAAATAAGTTCTTAGAAAATTTTGGCATTGATTCAAACATGTTGATCTAGGTGTTTTATTCGGAAAAATTGAAAAAATTAAAAAAAAAAAAAACATGCATGCACACACACATTTAGAATTGGGTGAAAATTTAGCCCAAAGAAAATGGGGCCAAGAATGTTATTGGCAAAGTGCGAAATTTGATGAAATGTAATCCGAGATCTAACTCAAAAGAGAAACCATTATGCATGAGCTCTATATTATACAAAACTTTTTTTTGCATCATACATTTATATAATTATGTGCATCTATATAAGAATAGTAAACAATTTCTTTAATGTAAAAAAAAAAATAATGAAATTGCTGATGTTCAATATTTTTATTCCATTTGTTGATTTTAATATTTCCATTACAGATGTAAAAATTTAATTCATTGAGATATGTTATTTTTTAGTGCTGCTAAAGCTCCTTATTTAGCAAGATTTAAGGTACGACATTGTGGCATTCATGAAATGGAAAATAAAGTTATGAGTATTGCTAAAAACGATAAAGAGGATGGAAGGGAAGAAAACATGGGAAAGGAATATTGGCAGGCTGCTATTTTTAAAGTTGGGGATGATGTGAGACAGGTAATGCACATGTAATTTTTTTATTTGTATAAAAATATTTTTAAATGTATTAATTATTTAAATATATATATTTCTTTCTGGTAGGATATGCTGGCTCTACAAGTAATCGAGCTCTTCCAAAATATATTCAAGCAAGTTGGATTAGACTTATTTTTATTTCCATATAGAGTTGTAGCCACTGCACCTGGGGTAAAATTTTATACTTAATTTGGAAACATTTCTTATTATTTTTATCAGTTTTAAATAAGTGATAAAATTTAGAAAGACAAACTTTTTTAAAAAAGTATTCCTTGTGTTGTGAAAAATGTACAAGCTTTCTTACTAGGAAAAATATTTAATTGGAATATTTAATTCTTATTATTTTGAGTAAAAGTTAGTATTAATGCTGTTTTATTTCCTAAGATTTATTGCTATTTTGCTATATTTCCTGCTTGATGTAATTACTTTAACTTAGGTTATCATATTGACTTAGTATAATATTCATGTGTTAATAATATTATATATATATTCTTTGTATAGTGTGGTGTCATTGAATGTGTGCCAAATGCAAAATCCAGAGATCAATTAGGTAGACAAACTGATATTGGATTATATGAGTATTTTATTAAGAAGTATGGAGATGAACTATCTAAACCATTTCAACAGGTAATAATAACTTACTGTGATATATAAATTTATCAGAAAATATATATTGTTGGGGTGTGGCATAATTATTTTAACTGTAATAAGTATTAATAAGAGTAATAATTTCCCTATCTAAATCTTTATTTATCATTCATTTCAGAGCAAAATAGAGGAAATAAAATTTAAAGTTAAGTTTACGCTTAAAAAGTGTGAATATAATTGTGTTTATATATTTTTTAAATAAATTTAATTCATACAAGTAAAAAAAAACTTTTCACTGATGCTTTTAAATGCTACTCAGGTTAAGATATGAATAATATAATGATATTTATATATTAACTCTAATAGTAAAATTTACAAATGGGAGGATTTTGTGAAATATTATTTTTAACTTGACTATACATTGCATATGCGTTATGCATTTAATCATACTGGACATTACACTATATGAAGTAATTAATAAAATGTTATCTTGTGAAATATTTTATAATTATTTAAAAAATCCAAGTAATCATGAGCCATTGTTCTTAACAATATTGTGTATACAATTATTACTAATAAATGTTTTTAAGTTCTTTATTGCCTTCCATCTGGTATAGTGCTTAGTAATGCTGACTGCGGTGTCGTAGGGCCTGGGTTTGAATCCCAGAGAAGGCATGGATGTTTGTAAATGTATAGAGCCTTCGTAGCATGGGGGTATTTTAAATTGCCGAGCTGCAAATCTTCTCGTGAGGTTGGTGGAAGGGGAAGAGACATGTGAGGCCTCTGACCACCCCCAGGGTGGTTTCCCTCAAAATTAGGGCAGAACCGAGCAAAATCGTACTGTCACCTGAATGGTGCTCAAAGCTAAGGCTAATGACAGGTGTAAAAATCTAGCCCTTAGCCATGACGAATTCAGGCCAATCAGGTGGCATAAGCTACAACAACAATAAGTTCTTGGTCAAATAACATAATTTTGTAATGCTGTATATTTTTTACTAAAAGATATAAGGGATTTTTTTATTAACTTAATACCAGCGATTAATTAACAGATTTTATGACTTATGGCAACCTGTTTAATCTATAGCAGGGGTACTCAAACTTTTTACCCTCCAGGCCGCATACATATGGCAAATATTTCACTTGGGCCGCAACATGAAAATTAATGGAAAAAACATTATAACACCTAAGCAATATTGGACACTTAAAATGTGGAAAATTGATCAAAATATAAAAACTCATGTTTGGCTTTTAATTCTCTATTAATCTCTATCAAATACACAAATTTTTTCCCCGGTTTTATGCATTTTTTACTGAGTTATGGGGTAGTTTCGGTTTTTTTCCATCCATGACCAAGCTCCTAGTTTACATTTTACTGTCATACAAACAAAGCTATCATGCCGTTTGATAATTTGATTTGTTTTTCTTTTGGCAAAGTCTCTCTTATTTTTTATTTCAAATATTAATCTATCAAGTGCAGAATAGCAGCAAAGTGGAGTTTTGACTGAATTCCAGATTGAAATCAATATTATTTGTTGAAAATTAAAACTCAGTCAATTTTACCCATAAAATAGTCACTATTCCAGTTCAGTTTGTTACTTCGCTGTTATTTGTTATCAATAACCATTACAGCTACAAATAGAAACAAAAACATCTTGTAATTCGTACCTATACAATATCAATAACAAAATTAATAGATCAGATTGCTTGGTTGATAGAATTTCCCTTTACATTTTTAGCACATTGATCTTAAATAATTGATTTTTTTAGTGCAATGGGCCATGAGCGGGGCACTCAGAAAAGCCCGATGGGCCACATGTGGCCTGCAGATTGAGTATCGCTGATCTAGAGGAAAGGACAGGCTGCTCATGAAAAATATATGCTAGATGCTATTCTAAATATTTTTCTGGGTCATTTTTTGTTGTTGAAATTCACTAAAGGTCACTAATGACATGTGATTAATGGAAAAGTACAAAAAAATCAAATCAAGAATAATTTTGTATTCAATTATGTATGTTGAATATATGTATACAGCCGACTCTCGTTAATTCAAACCTTCGATAATACAAACCTCTCGCTAATTTGAAGTATATGCTCACCCCCTAGAAAAACTCTTGATATTTTGAACTAAAACAATACATTTTGGTACACTCAATATTTCGAAGTAAAATCTGCGGCTAGCCTGACTACAACATGCGATATAATTCAAAGTTATCTTATATAGCTCTCGACAATTTGAACACTCACTATCATACAGATTCCTGTAGAAAACACATTGGAGCTTACATGATTTGTGTTGTCTCTTCGTGTTTCCCCTGTAACGTAGTCCCTTTGATGACCATCTGCCTGCCATCCCTTCTTTGTGTTTTCCGGTCCCTCAAGCAAAAATACACTTTTATTGCTTTCCTTCTTCAAGTGGACAATATACTGTCCACATTTGTTGTCAGCCATCCATATCTTTCATTTTACATGGGGCCTTGATACACGTATTCAGAAAGGATGGTATGCTATTGTGAAGAAGAGATATGTAGGATTGTGTATTTTGCGTCCGAGGACAAGGCGATTTATGATTCGTGTGACTTATGGCATGTGGCACCAAATAGGGCATGGACCGGACTGGACCCTACCTTGAAGAACCAATGGTGTTCTGGACAGTGTCAGAGGGAACCGATTATAGATTTCACATATTTTTAAAGATAACAGATTTTTTTTTGTCAAAAAAGATTAATTATGTACAGTATGTATTCTTTTAATAATTATTTTTATATATAAATGTATTACTTTAATACCAGACTTTTAATTTCTGTATAATATTTATACTGTATAATATGTATGTTTTTAAAAATGCTGTAAAATAATTTTATACATGCGTACAATTTATGTTTTATTACATAGTTTCAAATTTAAATGTGTTAAAAAATTTCTCTTTGTGTATTTTAGGAGACTTTTTCTACCCTCTTGATAATACGAAGTATTTCATTGGTCCCTCCAACTTCGAATTATCGAGAGTCAATTGTATATTCATTTTGCTTTGTCTTCCTTCTAGATAATTTGTATTGAAATTTGTTCTGTCCTTTCTTACTAGGCTCGGAGAAATTTCATCAAAAGCATGGCTGCTTACAGTGTTGTAGGATTTTTATTGCAAATCAAAGACAGGCACAATGGAAATATAATGGTTGACACAGATGGACATATTATACACATTGGTAAGTCAGTACTTTTTCCTTGGAAAAGTTTATACAAAAATAAATTTTTAAAAATAATTTCAGTCATTGAATTTAAGATTATTGGCATAACATTACAATTTTAAAATTAGATGCTTATAACATAATTTTTATATTTTACCTATAAAAAAATGGTCTGTAGAATTAGTTTTTGAAGTTGGTCAATTTTTTGATACACTTAGAACATTTTTTTAAAATTCGCTTAATTTTGTGAATTTCCTATATATTTTTCTTATTTTGATTCATGCTTATATTGAGGGGAAAAATACATTTTTGACAAATAAAATAGATGACTTTCAAAAATGCATACAGGTTAATTTATTTCCATTCACATTATAGATTTTGGATTTATGTTTGAAAGCTCACCAGGTGGCAACTTAGGCTTTGAACCAGATATCAAACTTACTGATGAAATGGTTATGATCATGGGAGGAAAGATGGAAGCTCAACCATTCAGATGGTTCATGGAATTGTGTGTACAAGCCTTTTTAGCTGTGAGGTCAGTATAACCACACAAAGAATATTTATAAAACACCAAATTTGTAAAAGTGTTGTACAGTACATTTATAAATTTATTGATTCCAAGGTTACTAAGTTGCATATCTCAGTTGATATATACACTGGTATCCAAAAGTTAAGCATAATTGATAATTATGTGAATAAAGAAGGAACTGTAAATCAAAATGGGGCAGGAAATGTGATATGCGAGTGTAAAATGGTTATACAATAAGGAAGCAAATCAAAAGAATGATAATAATTAATTTTATTATCCAAAGTAGCAGTTTGAAAGAAAACTGAGCATAGCAAGGATTCACACTTTAAAGAAAACATTAAATAAAATACTGATGCTGCAGTTTAATAAGGCGTTTGGTCACCTCTGACAGCCAGGCACGCTAGCGATTTACCATACTTGCTATGAGAGGATGAATGAGTTGTGGGCTCAAACGGTTCCAAGCTTGGTGGGTGCGAAAGGGCTGCAATTTGTCTCCCGAGCATATCCCATACATGCTCGATAGGATTTAAATCAGGGGAGTTCGCAGGCCATGACATGCGCTGGATGTTTTCCGTTTCAAGGAAGTCATCAACCAGCACCGCTCGGTGACATGGCGCATTATCATCCATGAATATGAAGTCAGGACAGACAACACCTCGAAACAAGCGAACATAAGGCTCAAGAACTTTGTCTCTGTATCTCTGAGCAGTCACAGACCCCTTGTCAAAGAAATGGAGGTCTGTGCGGCCGTCCATCATGATGCCTGCCCATACCATTCCTCCCCTTGATGGAAAATGATGTCTTTCCGTTATGTTTCTTGGTTCAAAACGTGTTCCACGTTCTTTCCATATCGTTACCCGCCGAGAATCACTACTCAGACTAAACCAGGACTCGTCACTGTATATCACATTGGCCCACTTTCCCACACTCTAATGTTGATGTTTCAAATGAGCGCGTTTATGCGCAGATGTGAGGGGAATGCAAACTGCTGCTCTTCTGGCATACAGGCCAGCATGATTGAGTCTCCTGTAAACAGTTTATCTCAAAATTCGTATTCCTGTGGCGGCTGTGAGCGCCGAACCCAGTGCTCTGGCAGTACTGCCCCTCTGACGTCGCGCCCTTATTTCCAGATGTCGGTCTTGGCGAGGGGTTGTGACTCTTGGTCGACCTGAAACTGGTTGTCGGGTAACATCTCCCGTTCTTTGAAACCTCTGCCACAGTCTTGAGATCATAGACTGGTCCAAATTCAGAATTCGAGACACTTCGATTTGTGATCGTGAGGATTCCAGCATTCCACCGATTCTTCCTTTCGTAAACATGTCCAATTGGCGTCTTTGTGCCATCATTAACCTTGTTTGATGGTTAACAACGTTCCTTCGCACAGCAGTTGCACAAAACTTGTCTAAACTGTCTATGCTGCTTGAAACAGTTTCTCTGCGTTCCGACATGCGCTGCTGTTTCGCGCAGAACGTACTCCACTGAAAAGTTTTGCATAAACGCAATGTTTCTTCTTCACGCAATTAATATCCACAAGAAATTTGGAATAATTTTACGAATGTTTTCTCCATGTTTTTCGCATTTTACGATTTATACTTAACTTTTGGATACCAGTGTATATTATGAGAAATTATTTTAATCCTATTTTTGCTTAATATATATTTTAACTTTCAAAAATGCTTTGTAAATAAACTTTTGATATATTTTTCTGTGATACAAAATTATGCAGTCAATTACTAGTAATTATTTTGCATATAATTTATTGTTCATGATAAAATAAATCCATGCCCTTACATTTTCAGCAAAATATTCTATTTTAGAGTATTCATGTACTTTAAATAGTTTCAAACTGATTATTTATTACCATATTATTTATAGACTTTGATGCTCTATTTCTTTAGGCCATATAGAGAAGCAGTTGTTTCTTTGGTAACTCTGATGCTGGATACTGGCTTACCTTGTTTCCGCGGACAGACTATCAAACTGTTGCGAGCTCGTTTTGCTCCTAATTCCAGTGAGAAGGAAGCTGCAGCTTTCATGCTGAAGATAATCAGGGACTCATGTTTGAATTTCCGCACGCGAACCTATGATATGATACAGTATTATCAGAATCAAATTCCATATTGATGTTTCTACTTAAATGTGCATGCTGTCTTAAAAATTTAAGTTAATGATGACCTAGATTATATATGTGTTGTTTATTGGATGTCTATAATTGTTGATTATTCTATAGTTTAAATGAGTTGCAAATAATATGACAAATATATCTGAATTAGTTGTCTCTGAATCTGAGCATATTTATTATCATTAGAAATAACTTCAAATGCTTATCTATTTCATTTCTTTTTAATATTTGAAGTAATAATTCCAAACATTTACTAATTCATTATTCAACAATGGAGAAGAAAAATATTACAACTTTCTTTCATGTGTAAGAAAGCTATAAAACAAATATTTTTTCTTTAAGGGGGACATGATACAATTCATAAAAATATCTTTGATTTAATGGTTTCCAAAAATTTTTTATGCTTTTTAGTTGCCTCCTAGGTATATATATCCTATGTAAAACATTTTTTGAGTTAAAAACACCACAAAAAAAATTCATGAAGTTATTTTAAAGTCAACTCCTCCTGCAATAATTGATGTACACATATGAAATTTGATATAAGAGTACGTTGAACAATGTATAACAATAGTTGCTATGGGCTTCTAAAATAATTTTTTTATGAATGCTTTTTGAAAATTTCTTAAAAAATGTATAAATTAAAAACTCTTGTTTCATGTATTAAAAGCAATAATTAGAAGGAAAAAAACTTTAGCACTTTAAACTAATTTATCTCAGAAAGAAAAAATTATTATTTTATCTTTATTTAAAGTTTTTATTTGCCATTGGGACGTGGATACTGTAAGACCTCGCATAATGCTCTTTTATTTGAATTGTGGGATTCCTAAAATTGCACGCATCCTAATGCTGTGTGCATTTTCGGGGAATCCCGAAATTCAAATAAAAGAGCATTAAACCGAAACAGCATTAAGCAGGGTCCTATTGTATAATCAAACATAATTATATTTTTGGGCTTTTTTAAATTTAGAGCTTTCAAATTTTATAAAATATATTTAGAATAATCTAGGCTAAGAAAACTTTTTTGACTAATACAATTATGTTAATCGAACTGTATACTGCATCTCCTTAAGACTTTTTGTGAATAGGAATACTTTTCTCTTCTGCTAGGTGAACATCTGAAGAAGCAATTATTAAAAAATTACATGAAAACGTTAGGTGTGCTCTTAACCAGTTTTAGAAGCAAACATAAACAAAAAATGAAATAGTGATTATATCAAAATTTAATTTTAGTTAAGTAAAAATTTCTCATTTACTGAATATATATATCTAAAGAAATTTAAGACAATTTTTTTGGAATTTGTAGCATGTAAATTATTTCCTCAAATGAGCAGACAGTTAAACTGTCCCACATGGAAGTATACCATACAATTGAGAAAAATAGATCTTTAAAAATAAATTAATTCATATAAGTGTACAAGTATTAATTTAGAAAATATCTTCTTTAGTGATGATGAATTATTGGTTGTGCAATTTTTATTAAAAAAAAACAAAAGCAATTCTTTTAGTTGAAAATTTATTTTCAGATCCAAAGTATCACATTTCCCAATGGGAAGAATGGAAGTACAATAATATAAATAAGATTATGGAAGCAATGATAGTGAATAACAAATATTTTGTACAATAAAATAAAAAAGCAACTTAAGGCTTTTTAGATTTAAATCTCATTGGTACTTGAACATTGATTAGAACATAACAGTAGCAGCCAAAAGCAATTACCATCTACCTTTTTAAAAAAAAAAAAAAATAGGAACCAAAATGTATTTTTAAGAAAATTAATACTGTTAAAGGAATTTTTAATCTAAATATCTCAACTAACTAGAAGAATTATACATCAAAATAAAAATTTTAAATGTTGATATTTTTTTGAAAGAAATATAGCTAATTTCATAAAAAATATCTTCATGAATTTTTTACTTCCAATGCACTTTTATTCCATTTAAACTATATGTATAGCTTAGCTAAAAGCACCACAATATTCATAAATATTTTAATACACAATTTGAATGAATTATTAAATTTTACTATGTGATAGTTTCACATTATGCATGTTGTTGTAGATTACTCAGTCTTAAATTACAGTAAGACCCCACTTAATGCTGTTTTGATTTAGCGCTCTTTTATTTGAATTGTAGGATTCCCCAAAATTGAAATAATAGAGCATTAAACCCAAACAGCGTTAAGTGGCGTCTTACTGTATTAAAATAACCGCATTACAAAATTGAAGAAAAAGAAAACTGTATAAGCTTTTAACTGAAAAAGTTTAAAAGAAATATAGCATATATTAACATACAAAGTTTCCAAACAGTTAATGTTCTGAAGAGAGAAAAAATATTTTAAAGGAATAATAATAAAAAACTGTATATATACAATTCTTAGTTTAAGAAATAATTCTTTTAATATATTAGTACAAAACAATTATGCACCAGGAAAATATAAGAAAATTTAAAGCAATATTGAACAAAATACATATTTTGTATTTAAGGAAGGAATGCAGTGTAAAAACTGCTCAGAAATAAAACCGCTCGCACCAAAACGAAAGCCCAGCTTTCAACCCAAGAGCACTAAACTCGGTCTAATTCTACTCATGGACCCACTTTTAGAGACACTCCGGAATTGGCAACCGCAGTTGTGTTTTTATACTTTTTCTTTTCTAAATCCATGGACAAAAGAAGAAGAACAACAAGGATGGAATTATTTTTACTATATTCAGGATTTGATGTCATGGATAAGATTTTTCTGTCACTAATTAACTTTATAGCCATACAAAAGGCTTTCATTTAAATGATTTGTCTATGCATATAAACCTACTTTAATTTAATATTAATTAATTTCAAAAATAAATGTTATTGAAAATATTTTTCTTTTGATTTATTTTGGTAATTGCTTTACAAAAAATAAATGCTTAACATTCTTTTTCATTATAAAAAGGTTAGAACTTTTCTTTAAATATGTTCACAATATATTGTTTTACCTTGGCATAGAAAGTAATATTTTGAATAAAACTTACAGATGATAAAATATACAAATCATTAGTTCAGTGAGTAAATTTACTAAATACACAAACACAAGGACTAGATGAAAAAGCTGCAAAAAATTAATCATCCATAACTTAAAAAATAAATTCAGAATGAAGATATATCTAATTTTATGAGTGAGTTAATTAAATAAAAATGAAGCAACTCAATATGTTTTTAACAAATCAATTATTTTCTCCTCTGAAAAAAATGCAACAAATTCTACTTTATATATTTGTAACAATTAAAATATTCAGTCTTAAAATACTTATTTCCCTATGCTTAATAATTCATATTCCTTAAAACAAAAAGATCACATAGACATCAAACAATTATTCTTGGGCCAAGATTAGCTTAAACCCAATTGTGATATATGTATGCCAAATGAAGACTAAAACTTGATTATATTTGGATAATAGGATAAATAATATTTAATTGCAAATTAAAATGTGCAAAAGTGGAATAAATTATTCTATATTGTGCTTTTAGTGAGTTGTGTAGTTCTATCTCTATAGTGATATTAAATATTTTTTCTCTATATATAAAAATCTTTAATAATTTTACAACTATAATATATAAATCAAAACCACTTATTTCTCATATAAATACCAAATCAAGACACCTTTTCATAGATGATCATGAATAGTTGCATGAAGATTTTAATCTGTGTTTGGTCATTCAAGTTTTATTTGAAAATATTGCTTTAAGAAACTGTTTCCTAATTGGGATGTCTGCTAAATTATAGATTTTATTAGTCCCTCTCTCCTCTCATGTTTTAAATTTCTAAACAAACTATTTTGATCCTTTTATGATCTAAATTTTAAAGATAAGAATTTTCTAACAAATTAGTTTTATTTTTAAAAAAAGCTATGCATAATCCAATTTAAGCACGAGTTTTTGAATGAGGAATTTGAGATTTGCATCATTTTTCAAAGTTATCTTTACAACCTTCCTGTTCTAATTTTATTAATCATATTTTAAAAATCAAAATAAAACATTTTAAATAATTGCCATTTGGATTCATTCATACATTTCAAAAGTTAATTTTAAAGCTTGGGAAGGAAAAGCTCTTCAGAATTAAATAGCAAATATTTATATGCAAAGTAAAAATCTGTACACTATCAGTTAGGTAGTAGAAAGTATTGAAACTTGATTATTTGAATAGTATAATTCTTAGTAAAATTATCAAAAATCAAAATTTTAAGTTTGAAATTACAATATTTAAGAATGGGAAATTCTTATTTAGGTAGTTATTGTTACAAAATATTGATTAGTTGTTTAGTGTTACAAAAATTACACCTGTACTTGGCACATTTTATCAAAAATCCTATATTACATTTTGACTTCACTACCTATAGAGAGCAGTATGTTTTATAATTTATTGATTTACAATAAATTTTTTCAGCTTAGCTTTTCGTCTCCTAAACTGTAATGCTAAATATTAATTTAATTTTACCTGTTATAATTAATTCAAAAATTGCATTTTTTCAAAATTAGAAGTGTGTGCACATGTTTACCACACACAAAATTATTTCAATAATTTTTTCTGCTTCTAATGAATTCTAAATTAGGACCTTGCAGAGCATCATTAGATAAAGATGTGGCTATAGCACTTTTAAATATTAGACTTTAAAACATTAATTTTTTTATAAGTAGTAGTAGTAGTATTTTCTGGCAGAAGGAAATATCTCTGCCACCCAACTTTAATGGTGACTTTTACATGGAACATACATATTCTGCTCTTTCATAAATTTAAAGTCAATGGAAAAATTTTTAGAATTAAATAATAGCAATATCAAAATTAGTTGATTTGTCTTCTCTCCTATGTGTACTGCATAGAAAGCAAAATTGAGAAACTTTAGGGTAATTATAAACACACCAAGGTAAAAATGGTGGCATCTCAACTGATTTAAAAATCTATAGAGAAAAACTATTTTGGATAGTTTTTCAAATTCCTGTTTACATAAATTTAAAAAATTTATTTCGTAAGCATGAATTTTGCTTTAATATATTAAATGCTGAAGTAATTCAGAAAGGATTTTTAAGAAACTTTTTCATATGTAAGCATACAGAAATTTTGAACATATTTTACAGCATTGGTTTTCTCAAACATGTTCTTTAATAAAATAAGATACTGAGCAAACTAAGGAGTCTTTTTCTATTTACAATATAATAGTATTAATAAATTCACATTCTAATTAAATAATAATAAAGACTTCTTTTAATTACAATAACAGAAAATTTGAGTATTTATTCATACCCGAAAAATATATTTAATACTCATAATTGATAAATGCTTATTTAATCTGAAATAAGCATTAACCATTTTCAGATAACAAATTTTTACAAATATCACACATCTGATTAAATTTCATGAATAGGCAAATATTCATGTTAGAGATAATTAATGATTAAAATATATATTGTTTCTTAGTTAATCCTCTTGAAAATGAAAACTACTCAACAGGTTTACTTTTTATGTGAAGTGGACAAATATTAAAACTGACCAGCAGAGTCAATTTGAGACTCATGGTTTCATTACATTTGTATAATATAGCACATATCTCGTAAATAAACTGTCAATTAAAAACAACCAAAATTCAAAAGAAAAAATTGGTAAGTAACAACAAAAAAGTTAACGAAATAAATATAACATACAAATGATGCATGTTTTTATATATATATATAAAATTCTTTTGTCACAAAGAATAAACTATCTACAGTACAATTGTAGTCATGTACAATTGTTTGTAGAAGTCAGAAAATAAATATAAAACTAAGAGTAAAGAAGGTACAATCACCTTAGTCTAAACACAAATGAATAAGATATTAAGGAATAAGTAAGCTAAATTAAGCGAGTCTCGTGCATCAAAAATAATGTAACTTTTCTTAAGACCAGTCATATAAAGATGGAACACACTTTTTAAGATCTTTCAACCAGCACAGAAACAACAAATAATACATTTTAAACATTAAGATGAATAATCATGTCATACTACTAGAGTATTCTTAATACCTTATTCATCTGTGAATAAAGTGTCTTCAAAACTAAATACATACTTTTGAAGTTTTCCAAAGACAATAAAACAGCCAAAAATAGAATTTTTGCTATGAAGATAAAATAAACCAATATGAGAAACTTTTAAGTTTCATTCAGCTAAGAGGCTTACAACCCTTGAAAATCACAACAATCACACTTCTTTGTATCACCAATAATCACTGAGCATTTTGCAAACTATCCACCAGGGATGAAGCTGCAAGCTCTATGTTCCAATTAACAGATTTCAAAGCCTTTTCACACTGTGATTTGGATGCAATACCTAAACGATATAATTGCATAAGCTGTAAGTTTTTAACTGCAGCTTCTACATTGCCATTATGTTCTTGATATGCTGCATGACATTCATCTATGGTTACACCTGAAACCTGAGATTGGATCAGCAACAACTGTTGCTTAAGAATGGCTGGATTTAAAGCTGAAGCTGCAGTAGAATTAGGAAATAAATTGAAAGGTACATTGTTTGGTGATAGATTACTTTTGGAAGAGACAGGATTGTTTATGACAAACGGTTTCACTTCAGCCATATTAGGAGGTAGGCTTGGTACAGGAGGCGGGACTGGAAGAGTTGGAGAGGGCTGCTGGACATCCCGGGGGAAGCTTGTTCCGCCAGGGTCAACCCACCTGTTATTTCTTTTTGAATGAGACTGAGGAGGTTGCAGTAAAGGGATTTTAACAATTGGCTTTGTATCAATATCTTTGGAAAAATTCGAATTCATTTCTTTCATTCCAAGTGTCTTTTTTAATTCTTCAAGCATTTGGTTTCTATCACAGGTCGTAGCTGTTTGGCATTTGTTGGTAGGGAATTTGTTTTGAGTTTGTGACTGGAAAGACATAGAACCAAAACTATCGAACAAATCATCAAAAGCAGACGTGCTAACTGGAGAACGATTAGCACTCATGTTTGATTGGTAAATATTTCTATAAGAAGGGCTGGGATCCACATGCAAAGCTGGGCAACTTCCCATTCTTGTCAGATGATTCGATGGAGGTGGATTTAACAGGTAATTTCCAGAAGTTTCAGCTACAGGAGAGTAGTAATTTGATGTTCTTATATTCTCTTGTTTTTGGCTATCTGAAGTAGGTACAACTGAATAATATCTTTCACTAGGTTGAGACACCTCTGAAGGTGGGACATTATAGTAGCGGTCTGGAGTAGTATTACTTTTAGAGGAGTATGTAGATGATGTATCATAATCTGGAGAACTTTTCCTGTCACCGCAACACAGAGCTGGGAATGAACTAGGTACTGATAAATCAACCAATGATGATGAGACATGGAGAGGCATTGCTGGCCGCTGGGTTGGGAGAAGGGAAGGTGAAATAGGAGGCGGAGAAGCAACAGCAATTTCATTTGTGAAATCAATTAGAACTCCTTCCTTGACTTCCTTCTTCGATTTAGATTTGAAGCGTTGCGTAACTGATTTGCTATCTCCATTTTGTTCATTTTCTAATTTGTTATACCCAAATTGTTTGGTTAAGCTTTTCTTTGAATTAGAATGTTCTGCAGCAGCTGCTTCTAGAAAACAATTGGAAGTCACACACATAGAATAGTCCCAATTAGTATGTTGTATAAGCTTATTATAAGACAAAAATGCATAGAGAAAAAAAATTCTTAAGTAATAATACTTTACAGTCAAAAGTATGAAAAAAGTTATGCATAAAGATAACTATTTAAAATTTTTATAACATACAGGTGTTTGAAAAATGAAAAATACACATGATGTACATGAGAGTTAATATTTATTTATTTAATTCATAAAATAATGTTTAATAGAAAATTCTATAATAATTTGATTGTTTCTTTTTCTCAAGTTTATTTTTACTAACACAGTTTGAATTATATAATTATATATCATATACATGGTATCAATATATATATATATATTTATAAAGAATAATTTTTAATTGATTTATATTACATCTGGAGTCCTTCTAAGTATGTCTGTGCAATTTCATAGCTACATCTTCCCTTTTCATTATTTAACATTTTTTAAACTATGGCAGAGAGAGTAAATAATACTTCCACATCCACTTTTTGGATTGTTTGCTACAAAAAAGAACTTGATAGATAATGAAATCTTTTTCTTTCCAAGTGCAAATTAATGCGGATTTTATATCATGCTGTTCACTGAATGAAAGCTTTAAAATGATATTTATCTGTGTAGAATTTTTGTAGAACTGTGTATGGAATCAGATCTCAGATGTGAAGTAATTTAAAAAAAAAAAAAAATTCAAATTTAAAATTAATGCATTTGTGATGATTTTTTGTGTTTAAGAATAAAATAATAAATTAAGTAGTAGCAACAGAAAGAAACTAATGCACAGTTTTATGTAGGATATTATGAAATAAATGGGAAAAGAAACTGTCCAAAATATGTATGCTTGAAAAAAAATATTACAAATAAAAAGAAATTTAATTTTATGAATATTTCACAGTAAATCTCTCATTTTTTTTGGTGTGGGATAAAAGTCTTAGTTTACATAAACACAATTAAAATCAAATTCCAAATACTAAAAAAATGTTTAGATGGTAATTAACTTATTGTTTTTAAAGGAAATGAAAGAGACATTTTTTTCATCAATAAAGTGAGTTTTTAATAATTATTTTGATATATGAAACATTAATAGGGAGTTTAATATTAAAACTGTATTTTTTCCAGAAAATCTTGTTTATCATAACTGTACCCAGAATGGATTTTTGTTCATAAATATAGTTTATATTATACATTATTAAGCCTTACTTGTGTTTCGATCCCGCAGTTTAGGGGCAGGAGGAGGATCTTCTTTTATTCCTAACAAATCAAGAGGCTCCATTGGGTTTTGAAGATAAACCCTAAAATTAAAATAGAATATCAAGCATATTATAATGATAACTATTCTACATTATTTATATGAAGCCTATTCTCATTTTAACTACACAGTTTTTACCAAAAAACATACACACTTTATAATTTAATTCTACTCTACAGATAGCACCATTACATTCAAATATTTTTAATTTTGCATATTAGGTTCTATGTTCTACCTAAAGTATATTCAATTCAAAATAAAGTTATTAACTTTAAATTCATTTACTTATACCTATAACAAACTTTGCTTTACTTCTAGATATCATTCAATATCTTATTATTTTGTTTTTGCAGTCATATTAGCATATATTACAAGTTACAAATATTAAATTCTTGATTTTCTTCATAATTTTCATATATTGAGTATTTTATTTAAATTTTTGTAAATAAACTTACAGCTAACTCCATTTTGTGTTCTACAACAGGATAAGAGAAAAATTGGAACCATAAAAGACTGGTTTACACATGCTATTCAATCTAAAGCTTAAAAGTGCATTTAGCTTACAGTTTTTTTTTTACCCGTCTTATTGCTTAAATAATAATCTGTATTTAAAATTAATAGAATTACTCTGTCTAATGGAATATCTTAAAAAATGAATATTATACATTTTATCATATAATATCAAAAAATTCAAATAGTATGTCAGACTTAGTAAACTAACTCCTAATAACTATTTGCTTAATTTGAATTTTTCTTACATTCCTGAAAATACATCTACTGTCAATTCATTATATACTTGTTTACACATTATACTTTTAGTGAATATATTTTAATACTGATCACAACTTTTTTTTAAAGATTATAGCTATCCCATATCTGTTCTTCAGAAAATCCCAAATTTTCAAATACATTGTGATAAAATACGAAAAACGAAAGCATACACAAATAAATTTTAAAGTAATGAAAATTGCATGGGAAAATCTAATTAATAAATCTTTTGGTTCATAGATGACACTATCACTAGACTTTGGAATGTGTTTGAATTTCTTTTCAAAGGTACTAAATTGTCAAGTAGAAGGTGTGCAATGGAAAAGTACACAATGGAAAGTAATAATTATAGGTTTATATAAACATACACACATACAGAGACTTACTCATCAATATGCCCAGGACTTCCCCATGATCTCCCAGATATATCCCCATGACCAGTATGGATAAAACTGTTACGCAATGGTTTACTTATATCATCACTTGTTATTGGTCTTTGTCGATCAGCAATCAGACGAGGAAATATTCCAATCTGGAAAGTTCTTTGATTTTGTCCTTTCCACCAGTAACATTCTTGTCTATTAAACAGATAATAAAAAGAAATAAGGATGGAAATCAAACATACAAATGAAATCAATTTCATATCAGAATCAAGTAGAACATTGTTTGTCATCTAAAATCTTTTATTGTTCTTTTAAAGATATACAGTTTTAAAAAAAACCCCAATTAACTAAATATTTATTTTGGTTTATTTTTAAGAAAATCATTTTTGAAAAATTAAGGGTAAAAAAATTTGCTATTATAAAAAGTACTAAAAATTAGTAAATATTCATACAAATTATAAAACATCATAAAAGTAATTCAACATCAAAGTATGATTTACAAATTAGTAAAGCTAATATAATTTAACATTACTGATCAAAAATAGGCTTTAAAAATGTTTGTAACTTTTACAAGCAGAAACCTATGAAATGAAATTTTAAAAATCCTTTTTTGAGATATGAATACTCAACATTGTTCAGTCTATGTTTATAACCGTTATATACTGTCAATGTTATTTGTGTGCAGCTGAGTATTCTCTTCAAGTTTTTATGTGAGGCTCTGTGAGTAATTCTTATAGTTTCCTCCTTGGAACAGTGTGCTAACAGCACCACGATGAAATGAAATTTAAAAATAAAGATCCCATTACCAAAATTTTAGAATGATAGATTTAACATTCATAATTTATTGCTAACTAACATTAAATTTCATAAGTCAAACTGGAGTAAAAATGGACAGAAACTAAATAGGTCAAAGGGCCCAATCAAAGGCACCATTACAAAACTAGTAACTTTTTATCAAAGAAAAAAAAAAAGGGATCACACAGTTACTCAACTTAAAATAAAACTCAAGAAAACTGAGCAACTCAACAAACAATAGACAAGTTGAAATGGCAACATTGTGGTATCAAGTACATTACTGACTGAGAACTATGAGAAATAGAAAAGTTAAGTATCAAGAAATGGAGGATACATTAGAAGCTTTAGAAATATGAATTAGAGAAATTTTTAATTTCAAAATTGTTAAATCTTCTATTAGTTCTGTTAATTTTCAAACTGACATATCCCAATCTGATTCTAAATCTGAAAGTAGTAATAAAGTTTCAGATGTTTTCTGGCATTGCATCAAACTATTTTCTGATAAAATCTTTTTCCTTTTAGTATGATCTTTAGTTTTCCTATATCTGGCTGTTATAAGAGCACACTTATAACTTTTATCAACAAATAAAATCTAAATTCATTTTTAATTTTGAGTCGTTTTAGTAAAACCAATAAAAAGTTTGAATAAATTAAAAGCAAAAACACACAAGTCTGAATAAATTTAGTTCAGTTCAGAGTTTAACCATTGAGATGTCAGAGACTGAAACAAAGGCTTATACTCCAAATGAACTTGGAGGCAAATGGAAAGTTTCAGAATCTGTGTGTGAAACTTGAAACTTTAAAGTTGAAAATTAAAATAAAAATCATTCTATTAAGTATGGTGTTTAAGTATATGCAATAAAAATGTACCTTTCTTTGAAACATTTTGGGGGAACAATTGACCAGTTAAGGGGTTAAATAGTACAGTAAATGCTCAATTAGGCATGCATAGAGAAACAGTTACAGGCATATTTGATTTGGCTTTATACGGATGTAATGGGATTCTTCTTCATCTTGTAAAATAATAATGCTAGACTGGATACAATTTAATATACTTGAGAATTAACTTTGTTAAGCGACTATTGTGTTTATACCCATAAACACAATAAAACATTGTTCAGATTTGGAACTCAATTGAGCATGGTAGGGATGTTCTAGAGATACATATTATAGTATTGGGTTGTTTGGAAAGTAATTTCATTTTTTCCCCTGTGAAAATAAAGACAATTATCATAAAGTGCATACATATTTTACTAAATTATATATTGTCTGTTCCTGTACAATATCTTTTGCCATCTTTCTGGTAGTAGCATGCACAAAGTTTTTTTTGTTCTTTGCTGGCAAAATATTGATCCAGATGGTTTTTGACCTTTGCATTTGAAAAGTTTTTACTGTCTAATAAATTTTGTAGAGACCCAAACAAATAATCAGAAGGTGCCATATATGGAGAATATGGCAGTATATCCCATTCAAGCTGTAAGATCTTTGACCCATTGCCAAACTTGTATGAGGTCTCACATTATCTTACAACTTTTCTGTTGATGAATTCTGGCCTTTTTTGCTTAAGTGAATCATCCAGTTTATCCATCTGATGACAGTACAATATCGTCTGGTAAAGGCTCAAAAACAATGATTCTTTTGAAATTCCTCCAACCAATAGCAACAGCTCTTTTTGTTGTTGATGAATATTAGCTTTCGAAATGCTTTGCACAGGTTCATCCTTTTTACTCTATGATCTCAAGTTTGACATTATTAGAGACAACTCATTTCTCTTCTCTTGTGATGATACACGTAAAAAAATGGATCATTTTTTAGACACTTGAGAAGCAAATCACAGACAGCGACACAAATTTTTTTTCGGGAGAACATGAGGAACCCATATGTTGAGCTTTGAGGTTAAAACTAGGCCTTTCAGGTGATCATGAACAGTTGAACTTGATAAATTTAACCTCTCAGTGATCTCACAAGTTTTTATTCGCTAGTTTGCATCAATGAATGCCTTTATGTTGTCTTGATCAGCTTCAACTGGCCTTCCAGAATGTGGTGCATCTTCAATATCAAAATTGCCCAGATGGAAATTTTGCAAACCAGTTTTGGCACTGGCGTAGTGTTAATACATCTTCTCCATGCACATCAGCTAATTTTTTTCTTGCTTGGACAGCATTTTTACCTATTCATAATAAAAAAGTAAAATAGGCCGAAAGTGCTGGTTTTCTCTCTCCATATTTGAAAGAACTACTGCCAAAAACTACAGCATAAAATCAATTAAAATTTTTCACAAGCAAGCCTTAAATATATATATCAGCTCTCAAAACATATAATGATTATATGGCTTAAGTGCGAAGTTTAGAGTGAAAAATGCAATCAAATCCTCTATTAGGGGGGAAAAAAAACGAAATTACTTTCTGAACAACCTAATACTTGACCATCCCCTGAACTTCAGGTTCTTTTGTTCCAATTGAATTAACATTGTTTTGAGCATGGAGCATCATTGTTATTCATGTACTCTACAAACTGATGTGGATTAAAGCATTAAACTTGGATACTCCTTTTTTTTTATGTTTTCAATTTATATGCTTTTAAAATAGAGAACAAACCAATATTTTTTTAAAATCCCAATTTAATTGCAAAATGTTTTTGCTTTATTTCATTAAATTCTAATAAATAGAAATTTCCCAATTACAAAGTTCAGGAATTTTCAATATAATAAAACTATTTACCGTCCTTCTATGACTTCTATAACATCCCCAACTTCAATTTTCAGTTTGTCTGGTTCATCAAATGCTTGGGCACTGGTCAGTGTTAAAGGACGAGCCTACACAAAAAAATTATATTTATCATAGGAATTAGGAAGATTACAGAACAAAGAAGTATTCAGAAAAATCTTTTTACCCGTCATTTTAATTTTAAGATTGTGATTTAGCTGTAGTTAAGTTTTATTCTGGAATCAAGCAATACTTCCATTTTTCAATTAGTGACATAACACATAAAATAAATATGGTAATTTTATATCAAATTTTGTATCTGCTACATTGTTAATTCTCATTGTGAAGTTATATTTCCATTTTTAATTGTATGCTCTACTTACATCATCCTTAACACTATTATATAATAATTAGAAAAGTTTGTGACGGGTCTATCCGCGTCAATCTTCTATTAACCCTCTTGGGTAATTTTGGGGCCAGCAATTATTCTATTTCACAGCCTCCTTCGGGAAAAACACGAGATAGTGATATGCTAATGAATTCGACTATATAAAGTCTAGATTTAATAAGAAAGTAGTAGGAAAGAATTGCCAAATATGTTGTAAGTATAATCTACGGATCTCTCCAACGAGCTTAGTGCGTATTAGATAGTAATTGATATTGTTAATCATTGAAATAATCAAAGGGATTATAGTTAGTATCAACCTGAAGTTAGTAAGCGTTCATCTCCTTTGTCAATTCTGATAGTTGAGATTATTTAGTAGGAATACTAGATTTAAAGGTTAGAATTGAATGTTAGAGTTGTGTATCAGGATTAATCTAGGGAATTGAATAATCACTCCAGGATTTCTACTTATAGTGTAACTTGTTAATTGTATTTGTGTGTTGTTAATAAATATTTGTAATTGTGGCTTTCGTTGGTGATAATATGTTTCCTTCCACACCAGGCACGCCGGCAATGTGAACCCAGTCCAAGATAGGACTGGGCCACGACAATGGCACCCAACTAGTTTGTCCTCCGGACATTTCTCCCTTAACCCCGAAATGGGAGTAGGATCCAATTTTAGGCTCTTGCCTGATATTTTTTTTTCTGGTGTGGAAAATATCGATGAATTTCTGGAATATATTGACAGTAATGTTAAGTTTTACGAGATACCTAATAATTTTACATGTTATTATCTTAAAGGGCATCTCCGAGGTCGAGCCTTGGACTGGTTCGAAATTTTTGGATCTTCGATAGTGAAAGGAGCTGCTACCGATTTCGCGCAATTGAAAGAAGCTTTGACGGCAAATTTCCCGGCGATTAGGAATAAGACTGAATTGCAAGTCAAGTTCTATTCGCCGTATCAGGGTCACGGTCAGGCTCCGTCGGACTTTATTTACGAGATTCTTAAAATACATAAAAAGTTGGGATTAAATATGTCGGAAGAGAGTTTAATCGAACATATTGTTGCTCGTTTGGAACCGCAATTAATGGAGTATATTGAGATTAGAAATCCAACTACTCAATTGCAGTTGCTTCAGATGATATCCAAGTATGAGGACAGATATTTGAGGACAGACAATCCGGGTCCGAGCAATAATAATAGTGAAAGACGAGCTTGTGATGTGAGTAGGAGGTCTAACGAAGGTCGTACTAATAGAAATTGGAGAGATACTGGGTAGTCGAAAGTCAAAATGATAGGAGGCAGGGTTATAGAACTTCCTATGGGACGAGACCTCAGGGGAACTATGGTAATCAAGGGTTCGAGAACAGGAACCGTATTGATAGGAATGAGCGTGGATTCAAAAGCCGTGATAGAAGAGATCAATATAGAAATAGGGGTCCGAGAGATAATTTTGAACGGGGGTCGAATAATCAATGGAATAGGGGTAGTCATAAAAATTTAAACTTTTTAAGCGTTCGAAATCAAGATCGATCACATGTTGATGAGAAACCTCCTATAAGGGTTTCTGCTTTAAGGATGTCCCCTGTAGAACCAAGGCTATCTTGAAGACATCAGGCTGTGACAGCCATTATATGATGTCACGAAAGGAGGGAAGACTTTTCTAAGCGCACTCGCTTTGTGAGGAATATAAAGCTCAGGACATTTATTTCTTTTCAGGTCATAGACTAATATTTCCACATTTTATTGATTTTTTTAGTTCTCATTTGGAATATTTTCCGATGAAAGTTATGTATTAAAAGGCTAGAATGATGTCTAATATTTTCCCGGAAATATCACTCGTGAAAGGCTCATAACAGTAGAAGAAAAATCTAAGGAAAAAAAACTGACTCAATGTAAAATAATTTCTACCAGATAAAATAAAAAAAACTTTACTTGCAAAGAAAATAATTTCAATCAAATAAAACATAAAAAGAAACATTTACTTGTAAAGAAAATATGAAAAGTAAAAAACCATTAGAGGCATATTATGAAAAAATGCATGCAAAAATATATAGAAATGACAAACAGTTTTAGACACCACAGTAAGTATAAAGCAAAAATAGAGATTCTGGATTATATGTTAAAAATATATATTAATTAAAATAATTCATTCATTCCCAATACTCAAAAATAAAATAATTTCAAGCAAACAAAATATAAAAAGAAACATTTACTTGTAAAGAAAATATGAAAAGTAAACCATTAGAAGCATATAATAAAAAAATGCATGCAAAAATATATACAAATATAGAAATGACAAACAGTTTTAGACACCACAGTAAGTATAAAGCAAAAATAGATTCTGGATTATATGTTAAAAATATATATTAATTAAAATAATTCATTCATTCCCAATACTCAAAAATAAAATAATTTCAAGCAAACAAAATATAAAAAGAAACATTTACTTGTAAAGAAAATATGAAAAGTAAACCATTCGAAGCATATTATAAAAAAATGCATGCAAAAATATATACAAATACAGAAATGACAAACAGTTTTAGACACCACTGTAAGTATAAAGCAAAAATAGAGATTGTGGATTATATGTTAAAAATATATATTAAAATAATTCATTCATTCAATATTCAAAAATATAAATAATTTCAATGAATTAAAATATAAAAAAGAAACATTTACTTGCAAAGAAAATATGAAAAGTAAAGCATTAGAGGCATATTATTATATAAAAAACTGTATGCAAAAATATATACAAATATAGAAATGACGCAAACAGTTTAAGACATCATAGTAATTATATAGCAAATATTGATTTTAGATTATACACTAAAAATATATATACACTAGTAAATACACTTACCTATAAATAATCTTGGAAAAAAAACCCTTTTCATAGAATATATCATTAATGAGGCCACATACTGATAAGGTTCAAATTTGGAATCTTTTGCAATTGTGATGACATTATTTAAACTATTAATTACATTATTTTTATGCATTAAAATTAAATATATGCTACGGTAAAAACAACTAAAAATCAAACAAAAGTTTCGAAATTAAAAAAAATAACATTTTACATACTTTTAATGCTAAAATCTTTATGAAAATAATTTAAACAAATAACGTAAATAAATGGAATTTTTCTTCAAATAATGTAAACAATTAAACATGTTCATAAAATGTATAAAGTATAAAAAAAATTAATTACTAGGATATGCATGCACAATGAATAATATTCGAATCGATAATTGAAGATTTAAATAAAGCACAAAATCATAAAATAATTTAATTGGACTTAAATTTCTTTATTTTTCGGTTATCCTTGACAGTTAAAATTTCTTCACTGCGCTTTTTTGAATAATTATTTAAACATATATTCCCGAATGTAATGAATATTTTTTTAAAATATAAAAATGCAGGTATGTTACAATTCACACAAGGTGAATGAAACGAATGCAAGACATTCCACAACTCGTGTAGTTCCAGATATGCTTGTGTTATGCTTGTAAAGCAAGATAACTGGCAATCAACTTTAAGAAACTTTGATTCAAATGTTTTCGATATTAGCAAATTAAAAATGAAATATTGCGTTGAAATGACTTTCATAACAATATCTGTGGGCATTTTTAAACCTCCTCTATCCAGAAGTCTCAAATATTTTGTCTCTTCGACAGTTTCTGAGTCGAAATTAATCTGTTTGTCTAAAACAAATGTATATTTGCAATCGGAGCATTCAAATTTTATATTGTGCACGCAATAACCCGCTATGTACATTAAAACTTGATACTCCTCTATTGAAATATCATCTGATTTATTTGTAGTGTTTAATATTTCTTTGAAATCCTTAATATCTACTTTAACATTAAATATCTCACCTGAATGATTAGAAATTAAATTTTTTAGTGAAATAGTACCATATTTATCCGAGTGCAAAGTTAACACACTTTTAATGCGCGACTTCTTTTCAGCTTGCAAAATTTCTTGCACAGTAACATGATAATTTGATCCGGACATTTGTCTGTATTGCCCAAATCTAGCTTCTAAATTATCAGTTTGGAACTTCCCAGTTAAAACATATTTGAAATTCTGCTCCATCAAAAGATACTTTATTAGTTCTGGAATGGTATTTACTGTATGTCTCAAAGCAAAAAATGTTTCCTCGCTGAAACAACCTTCTCGTTTATTTTGTTTTAAATTTTTCCAGCAGTCCAGCCACTGAACAAATTTTGAAAAAAAAGTGAATCTATCATCATCTATTGACGAAAAAGGAACACTGTTTTTCAATCTAAGATTTTGACCCTTAGTTGGATTTTTAATATTCATTATTTGCCAGAAATATAAAATATGTTTGATGAATATTGCAGTGTCCCTAAACATTTCTGGGTAGCCTAATTTATCTTGTAATATATTAAGTGCAGTCACATTGCTTTCTTCAAAAACTTTTAAAACTAATTTAACATTTTGTTTTTCAAAATTTGTTGGTTTCAAAGCTTTTAAACATAATTTAGGAGCTAATTTAACAATATTGTTCATTTCTTCGTTATAAATTTTAAATAATGATGAAAAAGATGCTTTTCGGATTTGAGAAAATTCTGAAGGATCAGGATACATTAAAGAAGAATCAGCATCTTTCTGATTCAACCAATTATTTCGTATAGATTTGATAAGATGTACTGAATCAAAAATAAGATACAATTTTTTTTGTATTATTAGCTGGATTCTGAATAACACTCTTTAAGGTACCATTACACAATTTAGAAAAACAATTTCTATTTACTCTGTTATTCACACTTATAATACAAACTGAAAAACCTACCTTTTCCATTAGTGACAAAACTTCTAAAGTCATAGAATGCAAATCTTCAGCATTCATGTTCTTTACAGGGTTCAATGATACTAATTCTTTATTTTTACTCAATAAAGAAGAGTATAAAAAACATTGAATTGTAGTAGCTGCATCTCCTTTCGCTGTAAGTCCTACAATTTTATTACACTTATATGTAATCGCTGATTTGATGAAAATTTCATCAATTTGTAATATTACGTGTTTCTCGTGGTCTTTTAGTTCCTTACATCTACCTCATAGATAATTTTCATTCACCAAAGTTGACAAACCTGGAGTAACATTTAATCCAGATGCAACTCTCTGTAACTGTCTCAAACTTGGAAGAATTATATCCCCCTTGTCCCTTACATAGGAATAGCATGCAGTAGATTTAATGTACATGCAGAAAGAAAAACCATTAAATTACTGCTATACTTACGACCATGTTTATTTGTATTTAATAATTTCATTTGCTCTAAAATAAAATTTGCCGCCTCAAAATTTTCAGCATTACAATTTTCAATGTACTTCTCCCAAGATTGAATAGCCATAACATGATCAGGAATAGAATTAATAGAACAGATTTACTCAAAGACATTTAATGTATTAAGAATATTTAGCAATTCACTGAAATATGTTAATCTAGGATTATTAAGAATTTTTCCAATAGAAGGTATATTTAATTGATGATTATTATTAAATATAACTATAGAGAGATCTGTATTTATTTTCAGGGATTTTAAAATAGAAGGACAATTTTCACAATTAATAAAAAGAAATGTTATGCAACTTTCACAATCATGTTTTAGAACACTATTTTTAGATAAGAAATCAGATATAGGATTTTCTCGCATTAACAGATTTTCTTTTAAATATTCAAAACTGGTAATTTCGTCTTTCTTAATAAAATTAGTCAACAGTTGTTCGTCTAATTGTTTCATTTTTTCCTTTCGTTGAATTGTCACTGAGCGTTCTTTAATTGTTTCATTCAAATAGGATGGACAACCAGGGAAAATGCAAGGATATGCATTCTCTGATAATTTTGGATACACTCTAGGTATTTCAATAACAGTACCAGTCTTGTCTGTAATTTTATCTTTTCTTACAATGAAAGATTCAGGGAAATGTTTAACGCACACTACACTATTGTTAGTGTTTTTAAAATCCCTTGGAATTTTCTTTTTCCAAGTTTGTAACAACTGTTCATCTTTTGGGAAACGAAACACTGAAACATAGGGCTACCCTGGTTTATTAGAGGTACAATTTGGTACACAACAATAACGAGGCATTTTTTATAAAATGTGTCCAGCTTCAGGTAAAGTTATGAAAAAAGTTTTAAGATAACTAAGATTTGACAGAATAAAAAAATATAACATTAAACTCTAATTTCTCATATAAAACAAAATATCTTAATTTACAAATAATTAAGGATGTTGGCACATAAGCATCAATTTATGATACCATGTCCTCACGAAGAAAAGAACAAATTCAATAATAACACAACAGTAAAGTTACACAATAATATAAATATCGTACCTTTCTTTATGGTATATAAAGGAGTAATCCTGAACTTCCTGAAAAAACAGTAAAGTTATCCTGAAAAAACACACTTCGGAACAGATACTAACTTTATCACCATACAAGATGGAAGCGTTATTAGTAATCGTGGGTCCCGCCAAAACAAAATATCATTCCCTTCTTTCGTCACGTGACTAGAACTAGCTCTCTGACTGGCGAAGCCTTCTTATTTAGAAAGCCTTGGTAGAACTCCCGTATGTGCCAATTTTTGTGAACGATATCTTCACTAAGGCATTATGGGATACTGGAGCCGAGAAGTCGTTTATCTCTGAAGAAACATATAGGGCACATTTTTCTTATAAGCCAATAAAAAAATCAAATGCAAAAGTTATAACGGCTCAGGGCGCCTGTTGCAACAATGTAGGAACAATAGAATTAGAAATTCGAATCAGAGAATTCACAAAAAAGTGGGATTTTCACAGATTGGCAGATCTCGAATATCCATGAATTTTAGGCGTCGATTTTATAAGAAACGCAAAGATTACTATGAATTTCGAGGAAAAGTCTTTAGCGATTCCGGATTCGCAAATCGAAGAATTAAAAATCGATGAGGGGAATTTAAAAATTGATCTTTTAAATACAAAAATTGTGGAAAATTTTGAGGATAGCAATATAACTTGTGCAGTAATTAGAGATTCGGTACTTTCGTCAAGGGAGCAATTGATAGCTGAACAAAAGCAGGACTCTGAGCTTGGTCATATATATCGCTACGTACAAAACCCCGATGACAGTTCAGTAAATGCGGGGTCTGTGGGAACTGGTCCCAGGATTTTAAACTTATAGAGGGGTTGTTATTTTATGCGAAATACGCATCCTCTCTAGGATAAATGAGAATATATATTCCAAAATCGATGCGAGGTGCGATAATGCACGAATTTCATGATAAGCCTATGACTGGGCATCTTGGAATACGGAAAATTTATTTACGCGTGAAGGATTCATGTTATTGGCCATACATGCGTAAGGTGATACACGATTATGTTTTGACATGTGAAACGTGCCAAAAATATAACTATAAGAACGTGTTATCGGCCGATCATTTAATACCGATTGTAACTAGTTATCCGAACGAAATAGTTTCATTAGATTTATTAGGCCCCTACCCAGCATCGAAACCGCAAAGATATCCATATATTTGTGTAATAACGGATCATTTTACGAAGTGGTTAGAAATAATACCCCTCAGAAAGGCGTCCGCAAAAATAATCGCCAATGCCCTGTTCGAAAATTATATTTTGCGATATGGAGCTCCAGTTAATTTGATTAGCGACAATGGTCCCCAATTTGTATCCGAAGTTTTTGAACATTTAAGTGAGAGATTAGATATAAAACATGTCAAAACAGTAGTGTATCGACCTCAATCAAATCGAACAGAACGTGTTAATCGCGATTTACTACAAATGATTGCTTCTTTTGTAAATTATAATCATGAATCCTGGGATAGGTTTTTAAATGAATTCGCATACGCATTAAGAACGGCAGTCCATGAAACGACGGGAAAAACCCCAGCAGAATTATTTTTGGGCAGAAAAATTATTAACCCATTTCAAAAACTTGTGATGGTCACAGATGGTACAGAATTTGTGGTTCGGAATATGTAAAAGGTGTTTGAGGAAGCTAGGCAGAATACAATGAAAAAGCAAGAAAAGTGGGCGAAATATTACAATAAAAGGAGAATGATTTAGTGTTGGTTGAAACTCACCCTATTAGTTCAGCCAGTAAAAAGGTGGTTGCAAAGTTTTGCCCTAAGTTTGAGGGTCCTTTTAGAGTTGTGAGTGTTAAAAACAATAATGTTGTAATTTGGAAGGCAGGAAAAAAAAACGACAATCAATATAGATCAGGTTCGAATTTACCATCAGAGAAAAAGATATGAAGGTTTAGTGGAGGTAGATTCTTCAATTAGTGGTGGATCCGAGTATCACTTGAGTAGTTTTGAGGATGGTAGATATGGGTTAGACAGGTCACAAGGTTCTCAGAGTAATGGGTCTGGTAGAAGACAGGAGGGAAAAGAAAATGGTAGAGTAGGAAATAAAAATAATCTTAGAGAGACAAAAAGGAGTGGACACGAGCTGACTAAGGGTCAGTGCAAGATGACTTTAACTGACTCGATATCACAGCCGAGCCAGAAAAAATTCGTGAAAACTCAGCACTCCAGAAGAGGCAAGAGGAGAACCGAATCCCCTACAGAAGTGCCATGAAGTAAAAGAGCAAATATTCAAAGACAAGTCTACAAGCGAAGACTCCCGTCCTCGATCTCGTCGAATGTGCAATTCAAGAAGCGTTACAGAGTCAACGATCACTGCAGTAGCCAAGTTCCAGAAAGGAATCGCCAACAGAAAAGGTACAACTTCAGGAGTTCTGAAGACGGCGGAGAAAGCTATGGGAAAGCCAGATCAAGATCACCAATAGGATCATTGGCAAGCCATGAAAGATTCACCCCATTAGAGGAGATCAAGAAGGACGATGTCACAACTACAACTTGAGGAGTCGCCGAGAATATAGACCAGACTGCCAGGAGCAAAGAGGGAATCAACACAGCAGAAGGTCCACGTCATTGGAGGTGCAGATAGAAGACATTAAAGAAAGAAGAGGAGCAAAATATTAGCCAGGTTGTATTGTTTCATTTATATTTTTACTGACAGGCAGTCGGTTGAATTTTTGCAAGAAGCAAGTCTCGTTTTGTTAATAATGTTGTCTAATGCAAAAGTCTCACTGCGTTGAGTGAAATGACCTTTTGTATATTTAAATATATTCTAAATTGTGGAAAGCATATGTATGTTTACATCTGTTTACCGTAAAGGCTTGGCTAAATGTGCGAGAATTCATTGCATTGTTTGTTTATATTGAGTACTTTGAAAATTGTATATAATTGTGTATATATAATGTTGAAATGTATATTAGTATATATCTGGTTTTTGGGGTTCGCGGCGCAGAGAAAGGAATTTAACCATAACACTAACAGTGCTACGCGATTGGAATGGGAGTTTTATTTTTAGAAACCAGATAAAACTTGTAAAATATTTGACAATTTAAATATGTGTGGATTCAATATTGTGTGTATAAAGTGTTCAAAATTTTTTTTTGTACGTCCACTGATCCAGTTCTCATTTTAGGGTGGCTGACCTTGATGTTTTAAAGATTTTGTGTAGAAGATAAAAGTTATGTAACCAGGATGTGTATTTAAAATATCTAAGTTTGCAGGTTGTGTACGGCCAGGTTTTCCCCTGGTCCTCACCCAAATGGGGTACACCTTATATAATGAATGTAAAAGTTATAAACCTGGGAGTGATCATAAAGTTTCAGCTAGTAGTTTTTGAGTATTTCTTTAGCGTGTTGTTCTATAGAAGTTATTGCTAAACTAAAATGTAAGATATCTAGATAAGTTAAGACTTAAAATTTTCAACGTAATTTATATCGGGCCATTGAGACCCTTTTATAAATCCCGTTTTTTTCTTGAGGGGGCTGTGACGGGTCTATCCGCGTCAATCTTCTACTAACCCTCTTGGGTAATTTTGGGGCCAGCAATTATTCTATTTCACAGCCTCCTCGGGAAAAACACGAGATAGTGATATGCTAATGAATTCGACTATATAAAGTCTAGATTTAGTAAGAAAGTAGTAGGAGAAAGAATTGCCAAACATGTTGTAAGTATAATCTACGGATCTCTCCAACGAGCTTAGCGCGTATTAGATAGTAATTGATATTGTTAATCATTGAAATAATCAAAGGGATTATAGTTAGTATCAACCTGAAGTTAGTAAGCGTTCATCTCCTTTGTCAATTCTGATAGTTGAGATTATTTAGTAGGAATACTAGATTTAAAGGTTAGAATTGAATGTTAGAGTTGTGTATCAGGATTAATCTAGGGAATTGAATAATCACTCCAGGATTTCTACTTATAGTGTAACTTGTTAATTGTATTTGTGTGTTGTTAATAAATATTTGTAATTGTGGCTTTCGTTGGTGATAATATGTTTCCTTCCACACCAGGCACGCCGGGCAATGTGAACCCAGTCCAAGATAGGACTGGGCCACGACAAGTTCATATAAGAATAATTAGTTTTATTTGTTTTCCATCTAAATTAAAACTATCAAACCAATCATAATCTAAGTTTTTATCACAAAAGTAATCTAGATTGCTTGGCCATTCCAGAAATAAATATATATATATATGAAAAACCTAATTTTTTTAGCACATTAAATTTCAAAATTAAATTTAAATTTGATTTCCTTTTAACTTGCTAAATTTATGTTAAATTTAAAACTTAATACTTGTAATGACATAGAAATACATGTGTTTCTATTCAAACACATTCAAAACACAAAACTTAAAAAGAAATTTTATTTCTTTTTAAAAAATAAAAATATATGCTAATTAAGGTATAAACTAACAGGGACATTGATTTCTCCCTATTTAAAATAGAATTCCTATTTGTTTGAACTTTTTTAATGATTTCAAATTTGAATAACAGATAAAATAATATGCAGGTTTCGTCTCAGTTTAAAGAATTGTATAAATTAGAATATGTTTATTAAATGCACCATACTTAAGAATGAGTAAATCAGTATCTATTTAATAAATGAATTTTTTAATAAATAAATAATTACTTCACAGAGAAAGTCCTGCAAAGCTAGAAAGGTCGGTCGATCACTGGGTTTGTGAGCCCAACACTGTAGCATAAGTTGATAAATATCCGTTGGGCAAGCTTCAGGTCTACGTAATCTTTCCCCTTCTTGATCAATTTTCTGGAGAATCTAAAATTAATATAATGCAGTGAAGGAATTAAAAATAGTAAAATATCCAATAAATGTTTAAAAAATCATGATACGGTATAAAATGTTTCAGACTCAAGCAAATTTTAAATTATCAATTCCTCACAGAAATTAATGGAGAAAATAAATCACATATAACAAACAAGCGAAGAAATAGCTACAGAAAAGATACCAAAAATAAATTAAGCTTAAATAATTGCCAAAAAAATTTACATAAAGTAAACAAAATTACTTTGCTTGTTGTATGAAAGTAAAAATGTTATCTTACTTGTGCTCCAGTATAAGCAGCCCATGGTTCTTCACCAAATGTAAACATTTCCCACAATGTAACGCCAAACATCCAAGTATCACTTGCATGAGAAAACTGTCTTGATTTCAAACTTTCAGGAGCACACCTAAAAAAAAAAAGAAAAAAGATATTAGCCAAAAAATAACTATAGAAGATTATTAAAATAAAGATTTCTTAAAATTTAATCACATTTATTATGATGAGAAGAAAACAAAATTCCTTCTTTCAAACTGCTTATTCTTTCACTATTTCTTTTTAAAATTATAAAGGGAAATAACAATACTTAAACTCAAATTATCTTTCAAATCTATTATATTTATCAAATTTCATATAAGCAAAACACTGTGCCCTTTTTTAAATAAAAAAATGTACTTCATAAATAAGTGATAACATTTTCACAAAATGTTAAGCAAATATTTCATACCTATAAATAATCCTTTTCTTTCTTTTTTAAAAATAAGGATTCATATGAGGGATAACATAAAGGATAATTATTTCCATATTTTTAAACTTAGGATAAACTAACCATTTAATTTGTTGCAGTTTACTACTATAAATTATAAAAATTTGTTAAGAAAACAATTAGTATTATTACAGCAGAGTCCCGAAAACTTGACCACCCTTCGGTGCTCATCAGGTCAAGTTTGTAAAAATGCCAGGTTATTGAAAATCAGATTAAAAAGGAATAAATACGAGAGAGAGTTTCCTCAGAAAATGTTGCACTGTACTTGTAGGTACTCTTTGCTTGAGGATGCAACAGAAAATAAACTACCTAAATACCCTTAAACGAGGAAAAGTATGTACTTTATGAAGGCATAGAGCATTTACTACATGAAAACGAAAATTAACAAAAAATGTATAGTAATACTGTAATTTGTCGCCGATTCGGTATAGTGATTAGCGATGCTGACTGCTATGCCGTAGGGCCTGGGTTCGAATCCTGGAGAAGACATGGATGTTTGTAAATGTATAGTGCCTTTGAGGCATGGGGGGTACTTTAAATAGTCGTTGAATCGCAAGTCCTCTCGTGAGGTTGGTAGAAGGAGAAGAGAGGTGGGAGGCCCCTGACCACTTCCAGGGTGTTCTCCCTCAAAATTGGGATGGAACGGAGCAAAATCGTTCTGTCACCTGGATGGTGCTCAAAGCTAAGGCTAACGACAGGTATACATCTAGCCCAGTGCCCCAATGAATTTCGCTGCCTCGATCTGACATTGTCAGATAGGTGGCATTAGTAACAACAACAATACTGTAATTTACCTGATCAGACACACCTCAGAAAAATACTTTATGAAGGCATAAAGATATCTATAATGAAAATTAAGTAGCTGACTTTGCAAAAACTATATCTTCTCTTGAGATCACTAAAAACTTTGGTCCATTGGCTGGCATAATGCTGTGACACTGGGTGGCAAAAACATTGCACTTATTCTTCATATTTTAACTCCTCAAAGAAGCATTATTCAAAACTGCTCAACCAATGTAACAAATCTTTATGGAACCATTTTTTAAAAGTTATGCAGTTCATCCAGGCATGTGACTGTTTTCAGTATCAAACTGAAAATTATTTGGTGGTTGAGCTATCAAGACTTTCGGGTTAACAGGTGCTGACTTTTTGGGATTCTATTGTATATGTTTATTAATAAAATAAAATTCAAAAGCAAAAATGAGTATTCCTTCATTAAATGAGAATCAAGCATTTTCAGATACAAGACAGACATAGTAGAACCGATGTACACCATCATGTAGCACTTATAAAATGTCATTCATATATTAATATAAAAAAGGAACATGTATAACAAATCAAATTAAAAGTCTTGTGTTTTAAAAATAATATAATTTAATGTTATAACAGCTTTGATAATGGAAACTTACCATGGAAAAGGGACTTTCTTATGTTCAGTCATAACATAACAATCCTCTTGATTTGGTAAAGCACGCATCAAACCAAAATCTCCAATTTTGATCTTTAAAAATAGGGAAAATAATCATAAAAAATAGTGCAAATCTTGATTAAATTTTTCTTTCTTTTTTTCAGTTTAAGTCAACATACCTTTTGTTTTGTTGCCAAAAGAACATTTCTTGTAGCTAAATCTCGATGAATATACTGTTTTGATTCCAGATAGGCCATGCCTGCAGCTATTTGAACAGCATAATCAATAAGAAGAGATACAGGTGTATGGTGGCATTCTTTACGCAGACTGTCACGTAACGAACCCAAAGGGGCAAGCTCTGTTACCTATTATTATTAATAATTAAAATATTTTTTAATACATTATATTATATTTCATAAAATACATTGAACCATATGACATTTTACTATTCACACAATATTATGCATTTAATGCTCTATACAATGATTATGCAATAATCAGTCATATTTTACAGTAGGATCTGTAAGTTTCTTTGTTCTTCAATAACAGCTTTCATAGTAGTAGATTAAACAGTAAAAATTGACTTTTCACTTAAAAAAAATAATAAATGTAAATAAAATGTTTAGATTCAAGTTAATAAATATTTATGTATAACATACTGTAGCAACCAACATTTCATAACTTACCAATTTGCTCAAATGACTTGACAATCTTATTATCTTGCAACTCTTATCAGCACTAAAAATAATAGCTCTAATATTTCCAATAAGACAAAAGAATAGATAAAGTAAACCTAAATAAAACTGCTTTACATCAATCTGATTGCAACAATACTAAAGTTTATTAATTACTATCCTAGGTAACTTTTACATATTGTTTAAATATAGTTAGAACACAAAGTAAAAATGTTACCTAAAGCTGCCAAATGTATATATTTAAATTATGTAAAACAAGAAATATTGGAAATATATTAGGCTGGATTTAAATTATAAAAATTAAATAAAAGAAAATGAAATATTAAAAACTTTAAAAATGAAATCTAGATACAGCAAAATACGTTTAACACAGAAACGCTTAAGACGAAATATTAGTTAACATGAAATAATACAATGGACCTGACAAACTACTTTGTATTTTCACGCATTTTTTCCCTCTTAACACAAAACGAAAATCGCTTAACACGAAAAGAATTCCTTTCAAGGAATGAACAAAATGCAGAAAACACCAGCTGCAGAGGTGAGATTTAAGAGGGGTGTGAAAAGAAAGAGAGGTAGTTTCACATGCTTCGTAGAAAGGAGGCTAACATGGCTTTGAAATACCCTCTGAATAGCCTATGATACAAGCCAATTTTGTTTATATCTGAGCTATTTTTACCTTCCAAAAAATATCTCATCTCTCATTCTCTGGCTTAGGAATTCGGATCGTAAAGTTAGAAAAGAACAATTCTTACAAGAAAAGTGTAAGGTTGCAAAGATAATCGATAACAGTCCGGCTCACTCCAACATTGTAGAGAAGGCTATAAAGCGAATCTTTCCCCCTCCAAATACAAGTGTCTTGCATCCTTGTGATCAACGGATTATAAAAAAAAACATTAAATTTTTCTACTGGAAGCAATTATATCGAAATTGAAGATTTCTCAATTAATTAATTTATTAGATACTCTTAGATGTAAATAAAAAGTACTCTAACAAATTTAATTTTGTTGAATGCATGCTTTTTGTCTTTTTGCAATAACCTTTGACACGAAAAAATATTTCAGTCCCCTCGGTTTTGTCTGAAACGATTTTTACTGTATTTTGTTAGAAATGTATAAATTGCTGAAAATACACTATATTTTTAATTCCTATAAAAAAGAAAATTTGATAAAGATTTATACATCAAAGGCATTTATAAATTTTTTTTTTAAAAAAAACCTTTCCTTTTACTTAGAAATAACATTTAGGAATGATATGAAAATAATATTGTAATAATGCTTTTCAGCATATTACTCTCATGAGAAAAAATTAAAAAAAAAAAAGCTTTTTGAGGTAAAAAAAATAGGTAAATTTTTTAAAAATAACATATAGTGTTTGTCACAAATGACAAACACCTACATAACGTAATTAGGAATAACAAGAAATGTTATGAAGAGATTAAAGAACCATTTAAGAATGGTTTGAACTCTCCTTCATGTAGGAACAAGGATTCAAACACTTCATCTTTTAAAAAATATATGAAATTTTTCTATTAAAATCACTGAAGTTTTGTAATTATGCTTTAAATTATAGATAAAAAAATATTTTTTCTAAACTGTAACAAATAAAACTAAATCAAAGGTATAATATATTTTATACACTAACAGCAGAACACACGTGGGACACATTTCACATATATCCAGAGGAATTATTATATGTAAAACATAACCTTTGTAATAAAATATAAACTAGCAAACTATGCGATAAAAACTTTTTAGAACTTAATCAATAAAAATTCTAAAATTTGAAAAAGGCATGGAAAAAAAAAAAATCTTGAACAATGGAAATGTACATACCATCATAAGTGGAGATAAAAGAACTACCCCAAACAAACGAATAAGATTCGGATGATTTAAACAATGCATAGCATTCACTTCTTCAATAAAATCTTTGAAAGCTCCAGGAAGAGATACAGCATCTTCTTTCAGTATTTTGACTGCAACAGGTATCTATAAAAGAAATAATAAAGATAAGACTAAACTTTTATTTTAAGTAAATAACTATCAAATTCCTTTAATTATACAGATAAAATAATTTTATAGAACACAATATTTCCTTAATATAACTTACAGAAAGGAAAAATTAAGTATACAGATTTTCATTTTATTTCAACTATCTGGGTGCAAGTTGAATTTATTTTTTTAACACACTTTTATAAGTTTCACTTGCATGTAACGGAATCTTGGAACTCGATTTTCACCCACTTAAAAAGCTCAGATTCATTCGAAATTTTGCACACTTGTCAAGGACCGATGACAATACAATAATTTCATAATTTTGTTCCATTGTCCTCATCAGGATCGTCAGGAATAAGGATAATCAGATTTGGCGACAGTTCCACATACCACTTCCAGATTTGGCGACTTATTGCATATATCATTTTTAAATTTGGCGACTAGCTCCATATACCATTTTCAGATATGGCGACTAATTTCATACATCATTTCCAGAATTGGCGACTAATTTCAGATTTAGCGACTAAATGAATAAGGTGTAACCCAGAAGCGAGTGTTTTGAATTTAAAGCTAATTATATGCAGGAATAAAAAACACTTGCGGTTAATAGAAATAAAACAAACAAAAAAAGTGTTCTGTATCTGAGAAAGTGGAGGGTGGGTGGGTGTTAGCAATTTTTTACCATAATATAAACATTTTTCTGAAAATAAAAATAAAAAAAAGGCTCCTGCATGTGAAAAAAAAATAATTTATGTTCTAACTGCTAAATATTTTTTATTTTTATAAAGCAATACATTTAGAGTGATGATACGAATTAACATGAAAGGAACACGTTTAAAAGGCAAAAAAAAGGATTGACACTTAATATTACCATATTTTTATTAACTCGCTTTCTTTAATGTCTGCCCGGGTGGAATTTTATAATTGATTTTAAAATGTGTGACTTTCTGAGGAGCTAGAGACTGGAAATTTGGACCATAGCTCAGAAGCGGATGACAATACATGAAAATGTGAAAAAAGAAAACGAAAAGGAGGAATTTTATAATTTTTAGTCCGTTATAAAAACATGGTACATTAAAATTTTTTTTAATTCGAATTTTTCCTTCTTAACACACTTTTATTTGTTTGACCTGTTCAAAAGAGACGGAATCTAATATAACGATACAGGACTCATCCGAGGCCTCGTAAACGGAGAGAATAAATACACTTCAGACCCGTTAATTAATATCCATTGAAGAGCAAGACTAATTCCACAGCCACGTAATTCCAGCTTCAAATATCAAATGGTGGCTGCGGTAGCCAAGTGGTCTAGGCATCGGATCATGGCTAGCGTGTCATGAGTTCGATCCCAGTACCACTAAAGACCCGCCGTGTAGGGGAGTGATGCACGTTAAATCTGCCGAGAGCTCAAACGTCCTCCCGTTGGTGTGGTGTGGTAGTTAGGAGAGGGGGATGCCAGCTCAGGTGTTGTCCGTGTCACTTGACCATGGTTCAAAATTATGCGGACCGTCGCCAAAAGCCCTCGTGTTGCTAAGACAGTGCGACGTTAATATTCACTCATTCAAATATCAAACTCAAGGATAAAGTCTACAATGAATAAATGATAGTTTAAAAAAACACGCTTTTATTGTAGTTCGAACTAAAAAATGAAAAATAAATTATAGTTTGAAAAAAAACTAAAAAACACGCTTTTATACTGAATCGAACTAAAAAGTAAAAAAATAATTCTTAATAAAGAATAAAATGATTAATGAGAAAATGAATGTCATTGTGATAAAAGCGTAGGGTGCTTTGTACTACATTTTTACTCTAACTCAGCATTTCGGAATAGAAGAAATTATAACAATTGATACATTTATAGAACACCCCACGCTTTTACCTCAATGACATTCATTTTCTCGTTAATCATTTTATTCTTTATTAAGAATTATTTTTTTTACTTTTTAGTTCGATTCAGTATAAAAGCGTGTGTTTTAGTTTTTTTCAAACTATAATTTATTTCAACAAAATTTTCTTTCAAATGGGTTATAAATCCTGAAATTTTAATACATGCATGCATAATTTTGTAAACATTGCGAAAAATACATTATAGTTACATGAATTATTGTTATACCAATGTAATCTTTTTAATTTACCATTTTTCTATCTTTATACTTGTAGTCATCAGTCAAAAACAACATGATAAAAATCAATGTATTTTTTAAATTGTCAGTTACAATTTAAATTTTCAATTTTTTTAAACTTTAAAGAAGTTTTTATTTTAATCAATCTTTTGCAAACTATATAAAAAAATTATTCATTATATTACTTCTTAAAAAAATTATTCATGCATGGATTTTCTTAGTCCCAGACAACACAAAACAACAAAAAGTTTTTTAGAAAGCAGGCAATTATACTATACTGAAATTATTGAACGCTTTAACTGTCAGTGGCACATATCTTGCTCAACTGGTGTGTTAAGTGCCTCAGATGAATAAAAATACATCTTTCTGAAATATGATTCTTTTCTTTGTGCTGCTATCAGTAAATCTATTCCAACAGCTTTAGAATGCAATTAAATAACCTTGACAGAATTTGAGAGAGATTTATTTATTTCAAAGAGAAAATTTCTTATTTGTGCTGTTTCTCCCCCGCATACGCATGTTTATGTGAAAAATGGTGGCACTAGGAGTGAACTGCATAATTTTTATTTAGCAGTTATGGGGTTAACAAATACAATAAGCGCCCCATCTGGTCTAGTGGTTAATGACGATGACTGCAGTGCTGTAGGGCCTGGGTTCAAATTCTGGATGGTTGTAAATGTATAGTGATTTTTTGGCAATGGGGGGGGGGGTACTCTAAATAGCCATCAAACCGCAAGTCCTCTCATGTGGTTGGTGGAAGGGGAAAAGAGGTGGGAGCCCTTGACTACCCCCAGTGTTTTCCCTCAAAATTGGGGTGGAACCGAGCAAAATCGCATTGTCACCTGTGTGGTGCTGAAAGCTATGACAGACGTAAAAATCTAGCCCTTTGGCCTTCTTGGTTTGATGTTACTGTCGATCAGGTGGCATAAGTAACAAAAACACAAATACAATAATTCACACTTGTAGCTATTTTCAAATAAAAATTAAAAGTTTGTCATTTTTTATTTCAATAACAGAAAATTTCAAATTATGCTAACACAAAAACATTTAGTTCCTAATTATATTTGGACTTGTTAACTGCATTGGAACAGCATTTTCTAGAAAATATTAGATATTATATTTTTAAAAATAACTTAAAAAATATTAATTTATAAAGAATACTCACTGTTGTTCCAGATACTGTTGTCCATTCCCCCTTCATGACAACTCCAAATGATCCATCTCCCAGTTTGTTCAAAAGTTTTAAATCCTTGTCATTGATGAGACAAGTGAGCATTCCATTTGGAGGCACAGCAGGAGTTACATTAGAAGGAGTTCCTGGTTTGGAAGTCTTCTCTTGTTTCCCAGATGGCAGAATCTTAAACAAAAATTATCTTTATTTTATTGCAAATAGTTTAAACATTTCCATATATATAAGTAGTAAATAATAACAAAACTATGGAGGTAATGGTTTCAATTTACAGATAACTATTTATTCTTTTAATCAAGTCTTACAACTTTATAGCAAATAATGTTTCAAAGTTTTGTTATATACATTAGAGTTACTGTATATTTTAAGTATTTATCATAAATAACTACAATTTATTTGAAAGCTACAACTAATTGCATGTTATTTAAATACATATATATGGCTTTTATGAAAAAATAAGACACATTGCAAAGCTTTGATTTCTAAAACAGATGAACTGGGATCTAGCTATTAGCCAAAACATTCCTAGGAATTGCATTTCTAGTTCCAGTTATCAGGAAATGATATTGATTACTTATTAATGTCCCACCTTAAAGCAAAAGAAGGAGTGCAGGTGATGAGCCTCATATTTTCCAGCCTTTATTAAGTGACAAGGATAACACCTGAGTTGTGGTATGACATTCTCAAAACTTCTACACCACATCAAAATAGGACTAAGAATTTTCATAGATTTCAAGTGCATCAGCCCATTACATGACAGGTCTCTCAGGGACTGAATGATTGTTTTTTAAGGTTGTATTTTAAAATTACATGAAGGTTATAGAGGATGGATATCGTAATTTAGAATATTAGTCAACTTCTAAGCTCTGATTTCTCCTTTTCCAAACTTCCACACGTTGCCAATGAGAGAACTTTTGAGTTCTGAAAAATTACAAGTACGTCACAGGTTCCCACCCCTCCTATATGGCAAGTATATACAGGTACCAGAACTAACAACTTGAAAGAAACAATGCCACCTTAAGTACACAACTATGGTCATTCAGTTACTGAGGCTGTTAAGGTTTGAGAATAAACTTAAAGAAATATTTTTCTCCATATATATATTGCTGGTTTCTCCATCAAAGTATTGTGTTTTCAATTTGGCCACGATTAAATAATATTTTAATAGTATCAACTGAAATATGATACAAAATTTTTAGAGACATATTATGTTCAATTTCAACTAATCTTTTAATGTTTTTTGTTTTTCACAAACAATAAATATTTATCACAAATGACATGAGGGAAAAAACTAAGATCAGTGCTTTTCAAACTATGGTATATGTATTCCAAAAGATCTGAAAAGAATTGTATCACACTTAGCAAACATTGTTGAAAATAAATTGAAAAAATATCTACACTAAAAAAATTTCCCCATGAAATTTCAAAGATTTAAATCACCTTTTTTCAAACCAACAATACAGCCTCAAAGATTTTTCAAGAACAACAAACAAGATAGTAGTTAGCTTCCCATTACCAAGATAAGAATAAATTGATACAAGGATAAAAAGATAGGAGATTCTTTAGATTATAACTAAATGGGCTTATTGTTTAAAGATCATAAAAATAAATTTTATTAGAGAACTGATATTACATGATATTTTCCACACATATGGATATTAATCTCTAGATAACTACAAACACAAGAAATTTTAAAAGAAACTGATATAAATATAACTTTTATTAATACCATGCTTGTACAGTATTTTTATGATTTCAAATATAACCACAACGTTTAATTTTCTTTTGAAGAAGAGGAAGTATTTATTACCTAAGTTTATTTCAGAAAACTAGAAACAAGAGAACACAAAATTATTTGTGACATATATTTAAAAGATTTCTCAGTTACAAAGCTAAGTGATATTTCATGTCAATTAAAAGTTATGTCATATCTGAAATATTTTTTATACAGACATATAAGTTTCCAATATATCAGTATCTACCATTCCTACTAAATTCCAAACACCAACATTTAGAAATATTATATTTTGGGGTATGTTAATACTTTTAGTCGTGACCAAGAATTACATTAGACTTAAAATTATATTTCAAGGATGCATTTGATGGGGAAAAAAATGAGAATCTATTTTTATAGATTTCACCGAAAAATACGGACATATGCCTATGCAGCACTTGTAGCATTTTCTAATTAATACATTCATTTTGATTTAACCGATTTTTAATCAGAAATATGGGTTAGTTTAATTTTAATTTCAATATTACTTAAGAATGAAGAAAAATAAATAAATATAAAAATACATACTTTATTGAGTAAAGTTTTCTTCCACATAGCAGCCCTTCTTTTTTTAACAGCATCAAGAAGACGTCGGGCAGCAGGTTTTCCCATACCAATATTTTCCAAATCATAGGAAAGAACATAATCAAAATGAGCCAACCGGGTGACTTGCAGCTCATCTCGAATTTTAGTGTAAAACTGTTCTAATTGAACTTCTTGGAGAAGTTCATACAGCCAATGAGTATCAGTGCTATCTAGAGTCATATCACACTGCAAAATAAATTAGAAGTCAACTACATTTTATACAAAATTAATATAAGTTGATAAATATTTAAAATAAACTATCAGTTTAAAGATCACAAAAAGCAAAATATTTTAGTACATAACACCTAGTAGATTTTAATCTAATACAATTTATAGATTTTAAATTTTAAGTAAAATATACAAATAAATAATGCAATTTATGAGACAAATATAAACAAACAAAATCATGTTTTAAAACACAATATTAAGAAAAAGGTATGTCATATATATATTACAGCCTCTATTGTTCATAAAAGTACCATAATTTCGCACGTATAGTCCGCACCATTGTATAGTCCGCAGACACGATTTTATATAAAAAAAATTTCAAAAATCATCAGATAGTCCGCACCACCAGATAGTACGTGGACTATACATCCGAAATTGCGTTATTTTAATACGGCAATATTAATGTATTTTAGAAACAAAGAACTAAGTATAAATAGAAAAAAAGTACTTCCTTACTAATATACCTTCAGAAATAAAACACTAAATACAAATAAAAAACAGTGCTTACTAATTAATCACATATTAATTAATCACACAATCTACAACATTAACGAAAACCTTCAAAGTCCGATTCATCGGTATCAGAATTAAACAGTTCTAATATATTTTCGGGAAGAGTGTCCGAAAGTTCATTTTCAGCATCACTATCTTCACTGTCAGTGATTTCCTCGCTTTCACTAACAATCCCAGCTTTTATAAATCCCGATCGGATGGTGGACACTTTAACACTTTTCCAGGATTTATCGACACATTCGACAACTTCAGTGTATGAAACGCGTCTCATATTTCCTCCTTTTGTACAAGTATGTAAATCTTCCGACATCCAGTTCTCCCAGCAAGCACGTACGTGGGATATGAAACTTGCTTTTTAAATTTCAACGATTTTAACCGTGAACAACCAGCGTATTATCCGCACTGGTGGATAGTCCGCAGCTTCAAAAATTCGCATTTTAAACACAAATAGTCCGCGAAATACGGTACACATTGCCTATACACGTGAAATTACGGTATACATTGTTTAAAAATTTGTGTAAAAAAAATCAATACTCATTCTAGAAAGCTTTTTGCAGGGATGCAAATGATCCACTAGCATTTTGGATCTCAAAATGTATACTTTTTGATTTTATGATAAAATATGAAGAATTATATATGATTTAAATACTTTTGCATGGTTTAAGTCTAAATTATTATTTTACTAGCTGAAGTACCTGCTCTTCTCAAATGGGTTACTTTTTTAAAAATAAAAAATATTATTCCTGATACAATAGCTGAATTATAAGGAGAATAAAACCTAAAACAAAACAATGAAAAAAAAATGTAAAATAATTTTTTAATAAGTGCATTTATTATTTATCTATAATGCTCCTTAAGTCCTCCAAATGCTCCTTGAGGTTCAAATTTCCCAAAACCCCTTTTGCAGCAGATTTCTACAACATGAAAGGAACATCCCTACCAAATTTCAAGTCTGTAGTTTTATAGTTCAAAAACAGGAATATTTACCTTTTACACCCTCTCAATGCCTCTTGGCAGTCGATTTTCGCAAAACCCTTTTTGTAACATATCTCTACAGAGACAACAGAAACAAAATTAGAAAAATAAAGAATTAAACATTTTAATCCATCCTTGAGTAATGATCCAAATATTTACTAGTAATAAAATAACAGACATTCGAAAAAACTATGAGAGGATTTTATGTAAACATACCCATTTATTAAAAGTTTACAAAGTCATTGTACTTTCCAGATAATAGGATTCTTCCCATACAAATCATAAAGTAATATTTTTAAACAACATAGTTTTTGTGAACATAATTTATACCAAATTAGTAAATGCCTTATATATTCTTAAATTTAATAAATTTCCTTGCAGAAAGACTTTTAAGATGATATAACAAAATAAACTAGAGAGCGATTGATAATTATAACACATATATTAAGGAAACCCTGCCCGAAATAAAACAGAAAATTGTACAAAACAATTTTCTGAGTTCAAATTTAACAAGTATGAGAAGAGTACTGATTAATATTTTGAAATACATTTTAACACAATACTTACATTTTTAAACAATTTTCTATGATATTAATTTACTACAAAAATATAATTTACTTAAACAATTTCAAAAGATTAATTCATTGTTGAAAAAAAATAAAAATAGAATTATGTTTTTTATGTAAAAGCATAATTTTATATTGGAAAAGAAATATATATATATTATACCTATTAAACAATGGAAAAATATTCCAAGTATTAGCAACGATGATGTAAATGACAGAGACATCATATTCTAAAAGCCTGGGCAGTATAAACATTTATAAGAAATGTTTAAGCAGCAGCAACCACAATTATAATCATTCAGTATTTCAATTTAACTAATTATTTCTAATATTTAAAATTCACAGAACAATCACTTTGAAAAAACTCCACTCATTTTAAGTTTTGCATTCCTATCATAAATCATTTAGGGTTTCCACCAACAATTATAAAGTAATTTCATGGTCACTTTGAGTCTACAAATATCTTTTCAGCATATAAAAAATATAAAAGTTAATACTTGTGTAAATAACTAATAAATTGCAACAAAAGTTTTTTCTTTTGTAAAAAAATAACGATTCATCTTTTTCCGAACACTTCGATTACATACCTAATTTAAAACAATTACATGCATTTTTTTATCATTTAAATAGCATATTTAATAAATGTACAAATGGTAGCGTTAAAACACAGTGTCATACGACAAAATAAATATAGATTGATATTTCTTTTCTACGATAAAATATTTAAAATTTTCTACCGGTATTAAATTCGTCAAATTGATTTTACTTGCTGCACAAAATGACCCTGAAATATATATCTAAATGTTTTTGATGCAATCTCAGCAAAATCAAATAATACCTTACCCCAAATTTTTAAGATGAAACAGTTGCAACGGCTTATTTCGCAATCATTCCCATAAACTTAATTACAAATTCAAACGAGAAACAGTTAAATAGCATAATTAATTTCAATTCGAATATTTCAATGACATTTACTTAATGTTAATAAGAAATGTACCTATCAATAATGTTTTTCCAAATTAAGACATTTTAGAACTCTTTTTATGTTTAATTTTCCAAATTTTTGTTGGAAAATTAATGATTTAATGAAGCGAAAAACTCGACACACTTTTTCTACACATCATTATTTAACAACAAACAAGGAGGAGGGAAGAGATGAAATTACAGAATACAGTTACAGAAATAGGTATTCATATTTCAATGAAACCAAATGACGTAAGAAACACAGTTGCATTACTTTTAATATCATTTTTTTTAAATAGAAAATTATGCATTCGCATGTCAAAATACATAAAGTAAGGAATGAAAATAATAAAGTTTTATATATCAAGTAAATAATAAAATAAAGTTTTCATCAAAAATTTTCAGAATTTATTCTTTTTAGTGAAGTTTCTGGATACATATCGTAATCGTAACTGTCATTGCTTCTTCAAAATGTAAACAATTGATTTGGCGGTTCATTTTGCTTTGGGGTTTAGAAACTCTGGATTTCGTTTGCTGTGTTAGTAGTGAAGATTTTTTATAGATCTATTCTGTGGTTTATGCATTTAAATATGTATTATTTTGTAATGATTATTATTAAAAAATACTTCTTGTTTACATTCTCTTAGTAATTTTTTAGTTAATCGATGTTTAATAATGAACTAATTTTTGATTCCGAGCACAACGCATCTTTTAGGAAACTCGGATGTCAAATTCAGTAGAGATATTAAAAAGGAAAAAAAAAAAAAATTCAGAAATCTGTCCTGTTTTAGTATTGATACACTTGTTACCAAATTCTGATTTGAAGCTGAATGGCTTCAATAATTTAAAAGATAGAATCCATAAATGTATATGAAAAAGGAATTTTCATTGAATGTTAGCAAAGGACTCATATATCATATTTACCCAAAATATATAATGCCTTGTATAGAGAAACGGTGGTTGGAAACGGTTTATTAAATCTTGTGTCAAAAACAATTGTTAAAAAAAATCATTTTTATGTTTCAAAAGTTTTTTTTTCTGTGCATTAAATAAATATATGCATATTTAATCCATGGCTCTTGTTCTAAATTTAGATACAAATACGTAATTTGTTTCATTTCAATGTCTCAAATGTATCTCTAGAGTCCTATTGAAGATTCATTATGGAAGCCTTTCTCAAAGGATATAAATCTGGAATTAAACCTAAACCATCAGTTTCAAAGGGTGATGGACTACCTTCTACTTCAAAGAAAACGAAAAGACCCACACCTTGGGTGGAAAAATAGTAGGTTTTCAAATTGTTTAAATATGTTTTAAAAAATTCATCCAAAATGTAAATTGAATTGTAATGATGCAAATTTATTGTTAAATAATTTTAAAATTAGATTTTATCAAATGTCTAATAGCTTGTCTTCCTATCTTTTTTTCTATGCTTACTCTTAGAGCATATTTTAATTTGCTATTTAGTTGTGCATATCATTTAACCTTAAGAAATTAATTCTTTAATTTTTGTTCTTTAATTTCAATTTTTTTTGGTTTATTCAACTTTTAAATTGTCATCATTTTTTTTCTCATTTATATCATATAATTTCAACATTCATTTATTTTTTATTTGTTATATTTCTAGTTTGTAAATCCTAATGTCAATTTTTTTTATTGTAAATATTTTTATATGTTAAATTTATAGATGTATTTAGAATATAATGTGTTGATACTTATGTATTAGTGTCACTGCAGCAAAATTTGTGCCAAGTAAATTGTACCATAATATAAAGCACTTCAAAAGATTCTAATGAGTTTTATGTGGGGGAAAAAACATTCATAGATTTTAGTGAAAAATGGCAGGATTTATGTGGCACCAATTTAGCTGTGGCGATTCTAATACATAACTACCACAATGTCTTTAAAGAGTAAATTTGACTCGATTGATTTATTTAAAATATTGGTTTAAGTGTAGAATAGGTGTTCAGTTGACGAAGGCAATTTTTTGACGACTAGAAGCAGTCACCAAACTATTTATATGTATTTATAATTCTTCCAAGAGATTACAAGATAGTATTAAAAAAATTATCAAGGAGAAATACGAATAATGATACTTTTAAAAGTATCAATCATGGATTAGAACAGTTCTAATATTATATTTTCTTACAAATTAAAGAAAAAATTGAATTGGATGAATATAGATGAAAGTTTACAACAGTTCTCCAGAAGGAAAGTACATTTTCTTGATGCCCTCAAGGAACAGTACAAACAATTCACCCAGGTTGCTGGATTTGTGCATTTTTCTCCTTATGAGCACCACACAAGAATGGAAATGATTACATATACTCACATATTAATCATGATAAAAATTTGAAGCATACTTATCTTACTTTCCTCAAACCAGCTATTTTTTTGTATTAACCTTCTAATACAATGCACACTTTTTTTAAGGTAATAGATGGTGCATTTTCAACAGTGATGTAGTGCAGTTGTATCCTTGGGAGTGCAAGGAAGTTATGTGCATAACGGAAGAGAGAGAGAGAGGAGTGTTTGATAGAGTCATAGAGTAGAGTTTGTATGGTTGCTAATGAGATGGTAGTTAGTAGTTGTTAGATAAAGTGTTATTTGTTATTAAAGAGTGGCAATTAATTTTAGATAGTATCACTTATTATCTTTCTGCATTTTCAAATTTGTTTCATATGTATCATTTCTCGAATTCTTTTTAACTAAAAGCATAGCATTCTTGCAGACAGCACATTTGACATTTGCAGCAATTGATTCTTTATCCTTATGCTATTGTACTAGTCATTTTCTGCTTTCATTTCAAATCATAAAAAAACCAAAATTATATCTCACAGACATACAGTTTAAGATACCGTAATTTCACGCGTATAGTCCGCGGACTATCTGTGTTTAAAATGCGAATTTTTGAAGCTGCGGGCTATCCACCAGTGCGGATAATACGCTGGTTGTTCACGGTTAAAATCATCCAAATTTAAAAAAAACGCTGTCGTGAACTGCCGATGATCAAATATAAAAAAAAGCGCGAGATTCCAAGAAAACATTCGTATGTATTGATAATAAACCATAGAGCATAGTGCAGAACGAATGAGTAGTATCAATAACAACAACTGGTCAAGAAAAGACCAATTTCACAGTGATGCTCGCCTGCTGTGCTGACGGCACAAAGTTGAAGCTGCTCTTATTCTTTAAGAGAAAAACAATTCCCAAGGAAAATTTTCCTTGAAGCGTCGTAATACGGTGCAATGAAAGGGGTTGGTGCAATGAGGACATTATGCTCGATTGGTTTCAAGAAGTTTGGAAGAAGAGAGAAGGTGCCTTTTTCAATTCCAAAGGAGTACTAATTATAGATTCCATGAGGACACACATAAAAGACAGTGTAAAGGCAGAAGCTAAAAAAAAAAACATCGGTGCTGAACTTAGCGTTATTCCAGGAGGTTTAACAAAAATCCTGCAACCTCTGGATATTAGCGTGAACAGAAGTTTCAAGTCCCACGTACGTGCTTGCTGGGAGAACTGGATGTCGGAAGGTTTACATACTTGTACAAAAGGAGGAAATATGAGACGCGCTTCATACACTGAAGTTGCCGAATGTGTCGATAAATCCTGGAAAAGTGTTAAAGTGTCCACCATCTGATCGGGATTTCTAAAAGCCGGGATTGTAAGTGAAAGCGAGGAAATCACTGACAGTGAAGATAGTGATGCTGAAAATGAACTTTCGGACACTCTTCCCGAAAATATATTAGAACTGTTTAATTCTGATACCGATGAATTGGACTTTGAAGGTTTTCGTTAATGTAGTAGAATGTGTGATTAATTAATATATGATTAATTAGTAAGCACTGTTTTTTATTTGTATTTAGCGTTTTATTTCTGAAGGTATATTAGTAAGGAAGTACTTTTTTTCTATTTATACTTAGTTCTTTGTTTCTAAAATACATTAATATTGCCGTATTAAAATAACGTAATTTCGGACGTATAGTCCGCGGACTATCTGACGATTTTTGAAATTTTTTTTATATAAAATCGTGTCTGTGGACTATACGATGGTGCAGACTATATGTGCGAAATTACGGTAATTTGAAAAAACTATTGAAAAACTGAATAGAAAAGAAATTTAACAAAAAGTTTGTAGATTTGCGAATTTAAAAATAATAAATTATGTTTCCTAAAAAAAGCAATTAAATGATTTATCTTTTTTCATCTATCTTTAAGAAAGCAAGCAAATTTTAAGTAACCAATAATAATCAAATAGAAAGAACACATGACCTCATAAGAATAAAATGGATTTTGAAGTATATGAGTTGCATAAACGAGGGGGGGGGGTTGTATATGTTTTCTTTTTATTGCTATGCTCTAGAAAAGTTTTTTATTTTAGTGAAAAAAAAAAACCTTCTGCTTACACAATACATTGGAAATTTTAAAAAATAAAAATCTTAATTTTTTAAATTATTTTTTATAATTTATTTGATTGATGTTGTAATGTTATATTGTTCTTAATGCAAATTTTGGAATATGAGGAGCAGGAAGAAAAAATAAAACCTATTAATGCAAAATATTCATTTCCCATGAAAAAAAAAAGTCATTGAAAAAGGCTGGCTGTATAAATAAATGTCTGAAAAATACATTAGAGTAATTTTTATATATTCATTGGTTTTAATACTCCAATTTTAATAAAATGCAAAGCAATATTTTATCTTTCCAAGTGGTATCAATTTTTTGAACTCTTATTACTTATGAGCTTCTGATTATGTACTAATTTACTGTTGCATACTGATTAATAATTGCATTTTGCAATGTAAAGTTGCTGAATTGACATTCTTGGCTTATAATTTTTATGAAAATTGTTTCAATGTTTAAGTATTAAAACTAGTAAAATCTTGTTGAAAAGTAATTCTTAACATAATTAATTCTACTGTTAATGAATAAGTTTTTTACTCCAGTAATAAAAAAAAAAAGAATCTGTTAAGAAATATGGTCTTTGAAATCAGTATTCAGGAGAGTAATAATTTAATATTTTGCTTTTATTTTGTTAACTTGTTGACAAGTCTTTTGTATAGAGCTGATTTTTTCATTTCATGTATTATTTCTGAAAGTCAATCGAAACAAATTATAATATATTTATTACTTACTGTGTAAATATTTTTGTAAATTAACAAATATAAAAAAAAACAATCAGATCTTAATTTATTTTAATTTTTTATAGATTTACTTATTTTAAATATTTAATTCATCGAAATTATATTTATGTTCTTTGTGTTACATATTTCCAATTTTCTATAATGTTATTTTAATTTATACTTTACCTCTTCATTTCATTTTTATGAATAATCTAATGATATTTCGTATAATTAGAAAATGTTCTGATCATGTTAGAGTTTTAAACATTTTTATATAGTCGCCCAAAATGCATGAATGAAGTTGTGTATCAAGATGAAGTTGTTGCTGTTTTGAAAAGAAGCTTAGCTAATCCTGATGTAAGCATTATTATATATTTCTTTTTAGTGCCTTATAATTTTTGTTTTTGCTTTCTTTTTCATTTAATCATTAGGAGAAGATTGTCTTAATTGTAATGTTTTTTTTCTAGCTTCCAAATTTATTATTTTATGGACCTCCCGGAACAGGAAAGACCTCAACAATACTTGCACTATCCAGAGAAATATTTGGGTAAATTGATGTTTGATATATAAATTCTGTTTTTTGTAGATTTCTTAGCTTGTTATTCATGCATAATTTTTGTAATATATATGAGTGAATTATATTGTCCAATTAAGAATCTATAGCATTTGCATGTTAATCAATATGTTTTATCATCTAGTAATTTTTAATAATAAAAATAGATTTTGAAATTCCATATTTATCTAAGCCGCCATCAATTCTGGGCCATTTCCCATATTCTCAACATTATTTTATGAAAAAAAAATATATATAAAATAAAAAATTGTGTGAAATGGTTTGTGTCAATATCTGATATTTATGAAATTAAAAAAAGGTAAATAAAGAGAGAGACTAATAAAAAGTTTATAATTGATTTATTTTACCAACATGAACCTGAATAAATACAATAGCATTTTGTAATTCTGTACTTTTTTTGTACAATTCTGGAAATGTATATATTTTAGCAATTCTATTTTGGACTAGGTACATCATATTGCTCTCATTACACTAATATCTTAAACTGCATTTTGGCTAACTTATCTATTTATTTGTATTTCAATAGAAAAATTTATACATTGTAGCAAATATTCAAAACAAACATGGCTCATGTATATATCAAATAAGATCAATAACTAAAAGATTAAAATTTAAAGCACATTAAGTAAGATTCTACTGTACACTCCAGGCAAGTTTGCAGGTTACTTAGGCATTGCCTTTTGGTTCTAATGCCAAAAAAACTATTTTCCCCCCAATGTTTTATTCCTAGTTGAACAAAAATTCCATACTTTTTTTACGTGGTTAAAAATTTTTTCTGCAGTTATTACTTTCAATACTGTTTTAGATTTAGAAAGAATCTTATTTTGTATGTTATTGTAATTATATTTAAAACAAAACTACAGAATAAAATTCTTTGATGAGTTGAATTTTTATCTACTGCTTACAAATTTTTTGTAGTTAATTTAAATACTTATATTTTTTTGATAAATCTGTATCATGACTAGGGCTTCTCCCCCGTGTTTCTGGGAAATTGTAAAGATTTCCATACTTTTTGTATTCCCGGGAATTATACTTCACAGGCCATGGGGCTTAAGTAATCTATGAGGTAGCTATTTTTTTGAGTTGGATGTGGATTTCAAACTCGGATTTAAATTTTAATTACTTAAAACTACTAATACTAAATGTCTAATACTTAAAAAAATTATTATTTATTTAATTTTATTTTTGATACTCTTCTTTATTATGAGCTATTTAATTGAATCAGAAATTTGAAGAAGGGATGAACCGCCAAACTGTTTGGAGGAGAACATCTTTAAACAATCTCGCAACTTTCTTATTTATTATTTTTCATAACAAACTTTTTACATCTTGCAACTTTTCTTATTTATTATTTTTCTTAACCAAACTTTTACATTATTGTTACATAAATATATTTATGTAACAATAATGTAGCAATTCTTTATACAAGAAGTAGGTTATACAAATACATTAATTAATATTTTTAACGTACATAATCATTCAGTAGAAAATAAATTTTCATTTATTTATTAATATTTATCTCTTTCGTAGCAATATTAGTGAAATAATTGATTCAGTTTTGACTGATTAATTTTCAAATGCATGTGAATCAGAAAATAAACATTAATTTTAATAAATTTTTTTTGAAAATTTTAGTTTTCAAAAGCTTTAATTGTAGCATTTTTTCTGCGTTGTAAACAATTTTTGCTGTTAGTGCTAAAAGTGATAAATTTCATTAAAAAAAAATTACAATTTTTAATTTGGGGAAAGATTTTTCCTCTGTATTTGATAAAATTGAAAATAAAAAATCTGGGTGGTAAGAGCATCTGCAAAATAAAGGATATGGGACATATTTATTTATTATGAACTAAACAAATTCTTTTGTATTCGAATTTATAATAATTTCTTTCTTCAGAATAATTTATTCCTATGAAATACTTTCTGCAGATTTCGTATTGCTTGTATTTTTTTTTTACCTCAATATTTAAATGAGTTTTAATTTTGAAATTTATATGTACCCTTAATTTATATAATTATTATTCATATTATTAAAAAAATAACTTGTTTTTAAATTTTTTAAGATTTTGATGAATTTCTGGGAATTTTGTGAACGACAATTTCATTCCAGGGAAATTCCGGGTATGGAAAAAACCAGGAAATCAGAAACCCTAGTCATGGACAAAGTAGTAGCAAATGACCTTACTGGTTATAAAAGGAGTTTTTTTAATTGTTTTGATTTGGTCACTTTTGTTTCTACTAGTGTATTTTGTGCATTGCTCTATTTTCTTTTTCCTTTTTTTTGGGAGGGGGGAGAAAGATGTAAAAATTTTAAAACTATTTTGTTTTTTGACCTGACCAAAATGAAGTAAAAATGCATTATTATGAATTCAATTTTTATTTTATGTACAGTAGAACATCGTTTATCCAAATCAATCGGGACCGAACACTGTTCGGATAACCAAAAACTGAATGCAATCCATGCATTATATAAAACCGGACACTATACCAATATTAAAAATTATCACATGCAGGAAACATGCTTGAAGAATAAGCAAAATAGGAGCAAAATGTCACAATTTTACCTTTATAATCACTTATTTTTCACTGTACCATTGTACACCTTCATTTTTTCGCTGCAAGGTTTCTGATTTCCTTGAGCAGCAGTAGTTGAGTAGGACAGCACTATGATTGTTGTTCATACCACTCCATAGCTGCTTTAAAGCAGAAAACGCATCTGTATTTGATGGACCCTTACTACTTTCATTGTTGTTGTCCTCGTCTTCATCCGTTTCATCGTCGACAGGGTCGGATTCTTCTTGCACGGAAGTCACAATCTTCTCATTATTTAGCATTTGAAATCCACAATCTTCTGCATCGCATGCCATCCAGGTTTCTACATCAACAAACTCAACAAAAGAGCATGCATACACCCCCTCATTTGGAAACAAACTGACCTAATATTCCACACAGATGTTTACCAAATCACACAACTGAAATTCCAAAATATCCCTCACCTTGGGTTTTCCCGTCACTTTTGGTTTCATGCGAAACAACTGTTGAGCATTGCACTGTTCGAAAACATATTCATATACTGTACATGTAGTTGACAAAAAAAACTGGTCTAGATATTTGACGCTCCGGTTAATAAACATTCGGAGAAACGATGTTCTACTGTACTTTAAGTTCCTTCATAATATGCATACTTTTCACGACTCTGAAACTTCTAAAATGTAGGAGAAGGTTTATAATTAAGTTAAATATCAGATTTATCTTTGCCTATTGTTCCCATAAAACTAAAATATATATATACAACTTTGTTAAGAAAGAATAAGAATTTTATGGCTAAATTATTGTGAGGAAAATACTTAATTGAACATTTAACCCCTTAACTGCTGGGGAAAAGTTGCATGATTCACTCATGAGTGCCACAGTTTTTCACACAAGGGCATGTAGTTTGTGCAGTATATTGATATAAAAGAAAATACATAAAAAGTAAATCCTTCTCTGAAATAAAGAAATCCTTCACAAACATATTGTCAAGGTCATTGTATTACATTCCAAAACCTTTGGAATAGTTTTAAGATTGCAACTCAATGCAAAGGGCATTGAGTTGGGAATACGTTAATGCACTGGCTGAGCATGGTGTACATATTTATGTTTCCATGGCAGTTAAAAGGTTCAGCTAAAATAAAAGTGGATATAGTTTAGGGATTTTAATTGAGATTCAAACATAACTTTAAATAAAAGTGAGGTGTACTACTGAGACTGTGCACTAAGTTGTCAGAAGAAGATTGCTTTAATTTTATATCTAGATACTAAAAATGGTTATAAAAAGCTATTTGTGATGTCGATAATTTTTTAGCTATTTCATGTTGCTAATGTTTATAGTTAGTTGTATTGTTAGTTGTATTCTGGGATTTGTTTACTTTGAATTTTTAGTTAATTCAGATTTTTTGAAAATTTTGTTGTATTACATGTATGTAATGTATTTATTATTTTCAGGTAAAAAAGCTTTAATATTGTTATTTTATTATCTTGTATCCTCTTTTATAGGGATATGTTCAAATTCAGAATATTAGAACTTAATGCTTCTGATGAACGTGGTATTCAAGTTGTCAGAGACAAAGTAAAAAATTTTGCTCAGCAGACTGCTAGCAGTGTTCGACCTGAGTAAGATTATTCTAATTTTTTTTAATACTCTGTATATTTTGTATTTTATGCTACAATATACTGATTAATTGTATTTCTAATTTATCTATGTTTATAAAATAGACTAGTAGTTATTTACTTTTGTATTCTGTCTTATAGTGGTCGACCTTGTCCTCCATTTAAGATTGTAATTTTGGATGAAGCAGATTCAATGACTAATGCTGCTCAGGTATATTTGCTTATATTTGTTTTCAAATTCTATTCTGAGATCATTTATATTAATTCTTTTTTACTTTTTAAAAAAATACAATAAAAATGAATTTTTCATTTAATTATTTAGTGCATTTTTAATCATTTAATAAGGAATTTGGGAATTATTATGCAAAACATCTACATGCAAAATTAGGGAAGTTAATGCTCTTTTGATTTATTCCATTTATAACTGATGAATTTAATAAGTATCTCAAATTTAATTTTAAGTGTTTTAACCCTGTTAATATATTCAATACAAGAATTAAAGATTGTCTGATATATATATTTTAAAAAACTTAAGCATTACAAAACATAATTTTTAATGTTCACAAAGGGATATTTTTTGTTCAATGTATCATTCATATAATTTGAATCTTTGTGAATTTAATTGTCATTAAGAAACTTTTAGTTTTATGCTAGGCATATTATGAGTAATAGAAAATGTATTACTTTTCTTAATTTTAATATTTAAAGTAAAATATGTCCAGTGTTAATTAGTTGCTAAATGTTAGGTTTTGTATGAAAATTAACAGATTTCATGAAATTTAATTTTGTTGTAATTATATGTATAATATTAAAAAATGTTTAATAATGTAAAATATCTTAAATCAATCAATACTTTTAATATCTTGCTACACTATCATTTCAGTCTGCTCTTAGGCGCACCATGGAAAAAGCCAGTAAATCTACTAGATTTTGTCTCATTTGTAATTATATTAGTAGGTAAGAATAAAATTAAATCTATTTTTCAAGTTATTCAAGATGGAATTGAATGTAGGAAGTTATGAAAATTGGTATATTATATTCTGTACTTTTAATTTAAATCTTTTTTTTTAAGGATAATTGATCCACTCACTTCACGTTGTTCAAAATTTCGATTTAAGCCTTTATCTAAAGATACTTTAAGCCAGAGACTAAATTATATTGCTGCTGAAGAAAATGTTAAAGTGGATGATAATGTAAGAATTCTATTCTTTGAAAAAACTTATTTTATTCTCAAATTCATGTAAATAAATAGCATAATTTAAAATTTGTAACTGTAATAAAAAAGAATTTTAAAAAGTACACTTTTCTTGAGAAATTTAAAAATTTATATGTAAATGAATGTTAAAAATTAGCCAGTTGAGGTTTGATCTGTTGTATAAAACATTTTAATTAGAAATAATTATTTGGAAATTACAATACAGTTATGTTTATCTCACAACTTGCTTCAAGTTAAAAGAATATCTTCTATTCAATAAGTAAAAAAATATTTGTCAAAAGCAATTTGTTGTTATTATATGTTATAATGGAAAGTATGTTTAATTGTCATTGTGAATATTTTTTGTGTCATTTTTTTATCTTTAGTGTGTGTGCTTATTTTTAAAATTAAATTATGATTACTTTATGTTTTCTTACATTGCTGAAATAATTTTTTTTTAATGAAATGGAACTTTGTTAAAACTAACATTTAATTTATTAAAATTTAAAAAAATTAAAATTGCCTCTTTTTTTTAAAAAAAAAAATTCGCTTATTTCATAGACAAATGAAAGAATTAAGTTCCATCCTTTAACATATATTTTCTCCAATTAAACTATTTTTTAATAAAATTTGTTCATTTAATCTTCTATTACTGTATCAGATACTTAATTTGAAAAATTTAATTCTTTTTTTAAAAATGTTAAAGTGATTTTTTAAATAAAATATAATTTCTTTTGTTTGAGAACGCAATTTATTAGAAATGTAAAAATGCATTTGAAATCTAAATACTAATAATTTTTCAATGTAATTTTTTTTCAATGTGTATTCTTGTTTCTCCATTTTGTAATTGTATTTATATATGTTCCAGGTTATAGATTCAGTTATAGATATCTCTGAAGGTGATTTACGAAAAGCCATCACACTTCTTCAGAGTGCTCACAGACTAAAAGGGGAAGAGGGCATCAGTGTTGAAGACATAGCTGATATCAGTGGGGTAATTTTCATTAATAAATGAAACAACTTTTTAAAAACATTTTTTTCAATATATTTTCAAAAATAATATTTGTATTTTTTTAGGTGGTTCCGAATAAATGGATTAAAGATCTGATGACTGTTTGCGAATCAGACAGTTATGAAAAGTTGGAAATATTTGTATCTGTATGTATCTAAAAATATTACACTGTCATATTGTTATCAAAACATTAATTAAAATGGTTTAAATAATGGTTCATGAAAAGCACATATTTTATAAACCACTTTGAGAAAACAAGAGAGTGATACTATTTCTAATATGCAAAATACTTACAAAATAAATACTGCAATGCAAAATTCCTGTAAATGTAGCTCACATAATTCTAATAATTTGTTGGAAATTTTACAGTTGATTTACAATTATAATTATTTATGGCAATTATATATGCAAAATTGTGTATATTTGTTTTATTATTAAATTTCATTTCTAAACTGTAAAAATGACACATTGTAGTTTCTTTTTACATTTCTTTTAAGTCAGCTACCTATATTTCATATTTTTGTTAGTAAAATTAATTTCATTCCGAAAAATTTATTTCCTGACTTCTAATTATATGTAAAAAAAAAATTTAAAAAAATCGAAAACATGATTGAAAATTTATCATATAATGACCAAATTTTTGTGTGTATTATACATGCATAAAAAAAGATTTTTGCTTAGCCTTGAGTGTACAAAACAAGTATAGTCATCAATTATACATTTAGTTTAAGTAAATTTTAATATAATCAAAAGCTTTGAACTAATTTAAGATCAGGTAAAATTAAAATTTTATCAGTTTTGAAATATGAGTTAACTTCTGTTAATAAGAATATTTTTTAGAATGCACTTTTTATTTAAAATTATTTTTAAATATCATTTGATTAATAAATATCTTTTTCCATCTTGCTGATTTCTTGTTAAAATTATAAATTTAAATACATTTATAAAAAAATAAATAATTCATAGATACGTCATTAGAACCAGGAATTTTAATAAATTTTGGTTCTGTGTTTAGATCATGATTTTAATAAAAACCTGTCCAAGATTAGTTCAAATTGAAATTTATGGAAAAATTATTATATATATATATATATATATACGTATATCAATTAATTGAAAATTTCAAATGACTTGTACAAATCCTCTCTTTATACATATTGAATTAAGTATGTGTATCTTTGCGTCAACTGTAAACATTTTTTTAAAGAAAAATATATCTATAAAAAGGTAAAAAGGAAAAAAAAAAATTCTTTACAAATTTTCTATATTTGTTTGTATTATTTTCTTCATGTATTTATATTTATTCTTGTAACTATTTTTCTGCCATTGGTTGATATTTTATTTTTGGAGAAAAATTGTTTCAATTAACAAATTATTTTTTAATTACACTCAATAAAGTTTGTTGAATTAAATATATAATTTATATATATTTAAATAATTTATTCATAGGAACAAAGTAAAAATGAAGATTAAATTATTTAAAATTAAAATTCTTCGAATCAATGAAATTTAATAATTGACTAATGTCTTATATAGTCTAATACAACACTTTTTTTTTTTTTTTTGCTCTTCAGAATTTGGGCTATGAGGGTTACACAACTGGTCAAGTGATTAATCAGCTTCATGATGAAATAGTATTTAATGATTCTCTCAATGACAAACAAAAGTCAGTTATATGTGAAAAAATTGCAGTAAGTATTTTTTAAAATTTTGTAATAAATTAAAAAAAAAACATTTTGATTTCCTCTTTATGGAAGAAAAGTATTAGTCCTACTTCCCCTGATCATTTTAATTTATTATTGTATTTTTTTTGTCAGCATTTGTATAAGAATTTATTTCTTGTCTGATGTTGATTGCATTTTGTAATTTGGAGGTATTTAGGTAAATTAGTACATTTTGTAATTATATTTCTAATAAAGATTATATTATGATTTATGTTTATTTAAAATTGTTCATTAAAATTATTTTATTTTAATCATTACCTAATAAATGTATTATTACTTGATTCTGATCTAGAAATACTTTGACAATGAGCTTTTTTTGTCAATATAAAGTATTTTTCTCTATTTTTTTTACCAGAAAGAAAAACTTTTTATGTTTTTTAAATTATTAAGAATTTTTTTTAAGGCAAAGAAAAGGTAAATATCTATTTCATAGCAGTGTATTCATTTTAAAATGGAAAATTTAAACGTTAATTTAAAAAGAATTTTCTGATATTATTAAAATTTTTTACAGATTAGATAATTATTAGATTGATACATTTAATTATATTTGAAAATTATTTATTTTTGCGACATTTTTATTTACATAGACAGTATTGTATACAATACAACACATATTGTACAATATTATTAATAATTAATAACTAAAACTTTTAATTTTTATGAATAAAATTATTAGAATTTCTTATTGTCTCCTAAATTGTGTTAAGTAATCTTGGATGTCATCTTTATGTCATAAGGAAATCATATAGTGACATTTATTAAATGCACATAATTGACCAAAATCTGGTTAATCTTAACAGAATTAAAATTTAAAAAAAAATTTAGTGAAATTGATTGATTTGTTTGTAAAATTACTTTAGTAAATCAGTTAAAAAATCAATAATTGCTTCAACTGTTTCATAAAATTTTTGAATTTGTTATATAATTATGGCAATAGAGTATTTTATCAACGAGATACATTGGGTTTTTAGACATAAGTGAATTTTTTTGGTAATAAGAATGTAGGAAATTTTAATTTGTAATTGAATCATATTTTGTTGAAACTCGTAAAAATGTTGCTTGTACTAAAAATTCTCTCTATATAAATAATCTATCCTAGTAATTTTTGCTCATTGTTTGTTTATAAAATTCTCTCAAGCAGTGACAAAATTTTGTTAAATTGAGTTTTGATTTCAATTGGCATTAAAATGCCGATAATGTTTTTTTAAAAAAAAAATTTAAGTGTCACAATGCAGCCAAAAAATAAACGTTTTATTTTTCTGCTGCTTTAGACCTTATTGAATTGGTTGGAGAAATGTAATTAAAATTTAATAGTGTATATTTATTCCAAATAATTACAAATGTACCTAATATTACAATGCAATTTTTATTCTTGCTATAAATTGTGGGAATAAGAGTCTAGCAGAAATTATCTTTTGGATAGCTATAACTTGAGCTTTAGAGAAATGATGCACACTGGCGTGTAAAACTTAAGCAACAGATGTTTTTTTGCCATAATTCCATGAGAAATCATACGAGAGATATGAAAGACAGAATCTTGTACTTTAATGATGACAAAAGCATAGTTGCACAAAAATGAACACAATGCATCTCGTATGGAATCAAACAAAAAAGGCTTAGTTGAATTCATAGTGCTCCTTACACATGATTGTTTGTCTAAGTGGAAGAACAAGTAGATGTTCCTTAGTATGGGATATGCCCTTCCCTTACTTACAGTGCTTTCTTTGCATTGTCTCTTCATACTCGGCACTAGAATGTGCAACAGTTCTTGAGATAAGAGTGCATATTCCTCAATCAGCATTTGTTTCAGTTTTTGGGTGTTCCCTGGAGGTTGTAATGGTGTCACAAGGTGTCTCTTCAAAGCTTCCCAAACATGTTCTATGAGATTTATATCAGGAGAATGCTGCCCAATTCATTTGAGTGATATCTTCACTTTCCAGTGGGGGGCTGCTGAACATCAGCAATCTGGTGTGGTTGTGCATTGTCATCCATAAAAACGTATTTTGGCCCAATAGCACCTCAGAACAGATGCAGATGGGGATGGATCATCTCCTTATAATAGCAATCTCCAGTTACAGAGCCTCTGTCAAAAATGTGGAGCTCAGTCCATCCATTCAGCATAATGCCTCCCCAGACAACAACTCCAGGACCATTGTAATGGTCTCTTTCCATGATATTACTAGAATGAAACCATGTTCCAACCTCTCTCCAAATCCACTAACATCGAGATCGCTTGTGGCACTGAAACTATTTGCATCTGTAAAGGGGACATGACTCCATTGCAGAGATATCCAATATCTGTGCTCCTTACACATCTCTAAATGATGTTGCAGATGGCCAACTTTCTAAGGCTGCAGCATTCAGGATGATGGGCGAATATGCCACCTTTTTGAAGGCGTCTGTTCACAGTAAATCACAACACTTGTCGCACTATTGCTGTACACAGTTGCTGAGCAATTGCTTTTGCTGATTGGTATCGGGCTCTTTTTGCTTGAGGGACGATATATCAGGCATCCACTGCAGTGGTTTTCCCTAGGGTGGTAACCACCAAGCTTTTTAACAGCTGTATCTATAGTTTAAAAGGCTTTCCATGTGTGCAAAACGACACTTTTTTTGATTCAGAACTCTTCGGCTACACTGGTCAAACTATACCCCTCCTCCAGCTTTCTGATTATTCTGCAATGTGTGAAGTTGTCTTCCATGTTTCACAGAAGTACTCACTTGCACTTGCAGTACATGTCTTTAACCCTCTTGATGCTTAGTTATTTTATCAAAATAGGTTCAAAAATTGCATATTTCAATTCGACAAATTATATCTACATTTTAGTGTTAAAATTATTACGTTATCCTTTTTGCAAATAAATAACTCTATTATATATATATGCTAGCAGCGTATCTGGTTCTGCAGTTGAATAAGGCAAAATAACTTTTAAAAAATCATAACATTAAAAATAATTCTGGATTCTAAGAACGATAAAATATCCAACCATTCTAAAAATCAAATGTTTTTATTCCACAAAAAATACAATACTAACTGTTGCCAAAATACACAAACAAAACTTTTACTTAATATTTACATTCGGTTACAGTGAATACGCACAAGTATAGATGCCGTGAATTAATCCAAAAAATAAACTCTGAAGACATGACAAAAATATACTAAAAAATTTTGTAAAAGAGTTTAATTTTAAAACATAGAATTAGATCATAAAAATATGAACATAAAAATATAAAAGGAAACATAAACAGGAATAGCATGAGTTGCACAGCTAAATAGTTGGAAAAAATGCTTACCCACGGAAATCGCTGGTTGCACAAATTTTGCTATATTTACGTTGTCCATGGAGATAAGGAGAGGATTAATTGCACCTTCTTCTTTCTTTTACTGTAGTCTTGAGCTATGTGCACCAACCTCTTCTGTTTCTTCTTGATATTTGCTTACACTTCACCTTTCTATTGAATTGTTTGTTCATTGTACTGATCGCAATGACCTCTTTTCTGCAATTTCATGGCTAACTGCTTAAAATTGACATTATTGCTTAAGTTTTGCACTCTAGTGTTGTAATTTTTAATATCCTAAGTTTAATCATATATTACTAGCTGTTTTTTGTGAATGTTCGAATTATAAAAAAGTACTACTAAATTCTTAATATTCTTTGTTTATAGGTGTGCGATAAACGTTTACTGGATGGCGGGGATGAATATTTGCAATTAATGGACCTGTGTTGTACCATAATGCAACAAATATGTCATCCAGTGGAGTAAAATTACAGAATTTTGTAATAAATGAATATATTTTTGGATAAGAAAAAGCATAACTGAGACCTGTACAAATGAATAATTTAGTAGTAAAATATGTTTTTTTACGATTTTTAGATAAATATACAAGAATGTCTGCTTGTCTTAAAATTTTTTTACAAATGCCCCTTCCATCTAAAATGAATTATACTGTTATTACATCATTATTAAATCATAAATTATTATAGTTATTTAACTGTGGCAATTGGTAAGGCTTTCTTTAACAGTGAACATATTGAATTATCTCTGTTGTTATAGTTACATTGATGAGACAGTCTTTTTTGGTCGATGGTAATACAGTTTATTGTACATTTAAAAATATATCAAATAGGGATGGCATAGCGAAGAACACAAAAACAAAAATGAGCTACAGCAGGCTACATAACAAAAACAAGAGGTAGACTGAATTTTTTAGGGAATCTCGGGCTTTTATGTGAAGCAGCAAATGGAAGTTCCAAACTCATATGACTTTCGTGGATGGAGCTTATAATCGGTGGTGGTCATACGATGATGATTAGGTAAGATTATTTTAAAAATGCGGAGCTGTTAATTTTTAAGAGATACAGTTACAGTTATTCCCATCAAGCAAGCAGGCAATAATTAATTATTCATGTGAGAGTCCTGAAGGTTAAGTAAGGACCATTACAAATGAAAATGTTGTTTAAGTTGAAATTAAAAGGAATTATTACATATAAGTATAGTTAATTTTTTTGAGATAAAATAATTGAGAAAGTTATTTGATTAGAAAGAAGGTAAAATTTTAATTTTAAAGACTTAATCCTGTACAAGAGTTTATTGATAGAATCAGGATTTGAACTTATGGCTTATTGGCTTTAAAACTGTCTATGTTAATACAAGTATGCAACATCCCACAAATAAAGAATATAACAAATGTAATTTAATCCACATAATATTGGAAAAGCTTAATGAATATTTTTATAGCAAAGTATATTTTGTTGGTTATATATTTTGTTATGCTATTGGAAATTAGCGATAAAAATTGGATTTTTGTGTTAATATGAGTCATAATCAATGAAAAAAGCTTAATAAGGGATTATTAAAAAAAAATAGAAAGAAATATAGATATGAAATTAATTTTAGAAATGTTCTGACTATGGTTCAAAATTATAAGGTTTTTTCTTTTAACAGGCTTGTGTTGCTCTGTCATTTTTTATTTTTATTTTGAAACAAACATGTATAAACAGTATACATTGTTTGCTTAGCAATATGTAGGTTTTTTTTTAGTTTAAATATTTCTCTTAACAAAAGTTTTGGTTGATTGATATTTAGTATTTTCAATTGAACTATTTGTAAAAGTCAGTAGAGTTTGTAGTAGGACCTGATAAAATTACAAAACCTGATTTTCAGTTTTTCATAATGTGAAAAACTGTTTATCTGACTTTTGTTTGGGTTTTTTTAAATAAAGTATAAAAATAAATGGATTATTATTTTAAATGTAATAAAACTTACCATGAATGTAGCAAAGCTATAAACCAGTAGTCTTCAAACTTTGTTGACCCATGGAACCCCTAACAAACATATGAAGTGGATCAACATGTAATATGTGTTTTACTTAAAGCTAGTTAAAGAAAGTTACTGTATTTCTTACTAAAGAGTTTTGTCTTAAAATTAATGTAATTTACTCATTAATAGCATTAATTTGTGCTCCTTAGATATCAATTTCCATTGCATTATATTTACTGAGTGAGATAAATTTGAGTGTATATGTGCTTGCATTTTTTTTCTGCATAAACTATCAAAATCTATCTCTGTTGAAATTGTCTGCAGTCTCATTTTATAATATGCATTTAATTTGATTCTATATTTTGTTTCTGTTGCCACATAGGTTGAGAACGATTTTTCACTGAAATATGTTGATCCGAATGGCATTGAAATATTGATGTGTGAGAATTTTCTGCGTGTTCTGTAGGAATTTGCAACCAAAAAGTTAAGAGTTTTTGCTTAAATTTAGAGTTTAAAATCGAATCTGTTGATAAGTTCCCTCTCCTTCACTGGCAAGCCATTTGATTTATCTTAGCATGGAAGCTGATTTTTTATTCATTCATGTTTAGTTTTCTCATCTGGAAAATATTCTCTTATGTATATTTTTAACTGAAGAAAATGTGATTCATTATGTAGATTTAACACTGTCCTCTAAATTAAACTCATTGTTATTTAAATTCATTCATTAGAAAATTCTTTAACCTTTAAAAAAAAATTGCATATACCTTTCTGTTTGAGATGTGATGACCGTTTTATGTTTTAAAATCAATGCATTCATTTTTTTCTTTTTTTTTATATCTCTAGATCTAATTAAAACTACCTTTAATTTTTTTTATTATATCTAGAAAGAATGTGTATATTTTATTTAAAATGACAAACATGTCTGCTAAATAAAGTAAACTTTGCAATCATATTACATGGAATCATACATAATTTAATTATGACTTTTTTAGCTTAAAAAAATCTTAGTTTTGAATGAAATCTTAATCCATTTCTAAGGTTGCTATATATAAAATTTATTATTTTCACAGCCTTTAAAACGACCTTTAATGCTTTCTTTACAACTGTGACTCAATATTCCAAATAAGTTGTTATGATTAAGTTCCATTTTTTTCCTTTCTGCATTCTTTTGTATGGTAATCAAAATAAAAAAGTCATAAATTGACTCTCATCTGTAAACAACATAAGAGTTTAATAAAATATTAGCTTATTTATCATTGACTTTGAGAATCTAAATCTCAATTTCTATCCCTTTTGACCCATTCAAAATTATTTTTTGCAGAATTTTCCTTTTAAATCAGCTGATTTGAGTACTTGTCAAAAGTTTCAGGTGAATTTAAAGAGGCAAACCATTGAGTGAATTTTATAGAAATTTTGGTACTTACGTATTATTGCAACTGTAATGGTGACATTATTTGAAATGAAGCACATGGTTGCCAATTCAACGCATACGACACATGAGAAATCGGAATTGCCTACTTGGCGAGTTACCTTTAATGTTGGCATTGTTGCGATATTACATAACTATCGAAATTTTAAGAAGATATGGTACCATCTTCACAATTTTTTTTATTTTTAATATTTGATATTTGGTTTTAATTGTATTTTATAAAGGTTAATATTTAACAATAATTCCATACAAAATTTTTAAAATTTGTTGCAAAATGTTTGTAAAATTAAAATTTTTTGAGATTTTTTAAACATTTTTTAAATTCCTAAGGCTTTTTTTTAAATATATCTCTTTTCTTTCAAATTTTTTTCCCAAGTATCTTATAGTATACTACATAAAACTGTACTTCTGTTTTTTTCTGCTGCTGCTCTTTAATGTTTTATTAATTTTTTTATAGTTAAACTTCAAAAAATTCTCAAAAAAATAATTTTGGATTTGAAATTTTTTAGAAAAAGTACTAAACATATTACAGCTAATTCCATGCACAGTTTTAGAAAACATACATTTCAGAACATGTATAAAAAATTTCAAACCTATACTTCAATTATCAAAATAGCCTTAGGGGTTTGAATAACAGTATATGGTACAAAAATTCAACATGGAGAAATATGAGTTTGAAGTTTTCATTCCGTAAATAGCATGATATAATATTCATCAAATAGTCTGAAACTTTTTTTAAAATGTTAATTAGCTTTTTTCAAACTGTTTACCATAAAAAATTGCACAAATGTAGAACAATTAAACAGTATACTGCCATAATGAATATATAGAAGAAAACGAATGAGAGATCAATATTTCATAAAACTTTATCTTAATAATTATTAAAAAAAAATAAATACACACTCTTCAGAGCTTATTCCATGCTCAGAGCTAATGCACTACATCAGGAGTGGCCAACCTTTTTGAAAAGAGTGCCACTATCTGATAAAAAAAAAGTTAAGCATGCCACTTTAAACTTTTCCCACAAACAAAAAAATATGGAAAGGTGAAAAGTTTTTGCTTATAGGCTTATTATGAAACTTTTACGCAAATAGCACATATTTTATGCAAGTCTAAGTAGTGGAAATTTAAAAATAATATAATAAATAGCAAAAAGTATGAACTTAAGATTTATTCTTTTCATTTTCAATCAATTAGGTTAGGTATAAAATAAAAATGTGTAACCAGAAAAATTTAATTCTAAATAATTATTAAACAGTCAGTACTTTTTTAGTGTGGTTTCTTATTTCGTAAATTTTTGACTGAGCCATCTACATTAGGATCAGTTCTCGAAAATGCTAACAGAATCGGACTGTTCTAGTTTTCGGTTCTAGTGCTTCGGTTTTTCTTCCCCCCCCCCTCCAAAATCAAGACAAAAAAAAAGTGTGTTTACAATAGAAGATATAACATCAATTAGGATTAGAAAAGAACAATATTTTCCTTGTAATCTTAAATTTAAATAATTTAACTGTCTTATAGTAGTGATAAGAAGACCTAAATCTCCAAGCCCATCTTCATTTTAGAGGAGCAAGTACTTTCTTCCAGATATTTTGAAATACACTTCCTCAAATTTCAGGAATGCACTTCCTTTGAAAACCAACGCACACAACTATGAAAGAGTGTTGTCTACATTATAATTTTCTATTGTTATTAAATTAAGTGTATTTGAAATAGATTTTGATGCTTAATTTTGAATGAAACCACCACCTTTCAATAAAACAGCACAAAAAATTAGTATTTATTGTTATCTTTTCAAACTTTAAAATTTTTCAATAAGTCTTCGTGAGCCACACTGTGGCACGTGTGCCGCGGGTTGGCCACCCCTGCACTACATGTACAAAAGATGTTTATGTCTTTATTTTTTTATTTCCATGATTTTAAAAGCCTTCGCATGTTAAATATTGTACATGAATGAAAGCAAAATCAAATAACAATTTATAGGTAAAATATATCAAAATATAATAACTGCATATGTGGATTCGCTTAAATAAATATCTTAAAATATTTTAATAATAAAAGTGTTGAATTTCACTCACATATGATATATATATATATATCACCACAAACAAATGTATAAAAATGGGAGAGTTTTGCTATTCTTTCGAATTAGATTTTTAATTATCTGAGTTATCAAAATGAGATTTAGTATTTGTGCTTTGAGAGAATCCGTTTTGAAGTTTTAAGTTCATTCATAATAATATCATAAAAAGCACGCACAAATTTTAAATCTTGACCAAATCCATTTGCTCTTCCCCCAATAAATAATACACAAACTAAAATTTTTGCATGAATTGCACAATCCTTTCTTGAAATGATTTGTTACTGCATATATAATGTCAATCTCACTTACGCGCGGTAGAAAAGTAATTGATTTATTTTTTATCAGGCTCTTTTTTAGCATATAATCTGATATGTGGGCGGGGTAGTTGCTGTTCAGCACCAAAATTGCTCCATAACTTAAAAAAAAATGCAGGAAAAAATCTTTGAAATTTTGCAGGCATGTTTATAAAGATCCAAGGTATCAAGCCAATAAAAAATTTTTTCGATTGTTTGATGATTTTTAGGGTACCATATCACCTTAACAGAGCTCAAACATAGATTCTTCTGGTGGTTTTTAAATATGAAGCTTTTCTCTTTTCAAGTTAGCTTTGTCGAATGGACAATTTTTCTCTTGTTATCAATTCTATTTTCTTCTCTCAAGCGCTTTATATATAAAAAAAAAAACAGGGTATTATTTATATTGCCAGTGCAAGCGACAAAGTTGCAAAAAAGGATAATCGATGCCAAAAGGAATATTCCTGCTGGTAATCTTATATCACCACATTTTCAAAACAAGGCGTGGTCTTTTCTTAACCTCTTTATCATAGTACATCAAAAATGGATGAAACACCAATGAAAACTAATATTTATCAACATTTTTTTGTGTGCTGTTGGCGGGCTTATCCTGAGGATAGAACCCGCTACCTTTGGGCCCGAAACCGAGTAACTTAACCACTACACCAAAATGATCACCATGGTGTGGAGGTTGTTACTAGCTTATACAGATGGTATCGCTACACTGTCATCAATAAAGCCTGTCTGGCGATATTTGCGCAGGCGAAACGAAAAAGTACCAAAAACAATAAACGGTTCAGCTGGATAAAATTACTGGTTACTTACGTAATATCACAACTGTAAAAGCAACATTATATGAAACGAAGTACTTGGTTGCCAATTCAGTGCATATGACACATGCAAAGTCAGAGTTGCCAACTTGGTGGGTTTTTTGAAAGTTGTCACTGTTGCGATAATACATAAGTACCATATTTGTTGTTTCCGTACTTTAGGAAGCTGAATTTATAAAGCTTTGTTACTGAACAAACAAAATTATGTTAAACGATTTTTTAAACATCAAATGAATATGAACAAAATTAAAATAAAGTTGTTAAATATATTGATGTTTGATAAATTTATATTTAAAATTGTGAAGATAAAAATTTGGTGCTCAATTTCTTTTATGGCACTTTTTCCTTTTTTGCTTACAATTTATTTTTCAATGAACTTTAAAAGTGATATAAAATAGGTTTTAGTATTTAGATTTAAATGTGGGTTATTATGAAAAACGTTGCTTTTTTTTTTTTTTTTGCCTTGTTAAACTTCGGGAATTTAGCTTCAGGGCTTTTCTTACAAATTTCTGGAAGTATCCGATCAAGTTTAGAAGCCTGCATATGAGTATAGTTACAAGTATTTTTTTGTATATAAGATTTTTTAAGGCAACAGGTACAATTCAAACAGTTTGGAAACATGGATGTTAATTTCAAAGAATTGTAAAATGTCTACCGAAAAAAAAAAAAAAAAGAGTATGGAAAAGTGTTTTTCTCAGGATTTGATAATTTGCATAATGGAATAACGATTTCATTCTGGTAAAATCTGATTAACTGAAATGTTGAATGCTTATGAATATGTCGCATGTTCTCTATTCTTGTTGCTATTTGTTATTTTAAAGTGGATTTTTTAAAAAAGAAAGCGGCCTTTTTTTTTAAAAGTTACTTTTTTTTGTTTTTATTTGTTAAAAAGTTTGTAGAAGAATTGTTTGGTTCTTTATGTTTAATCAGCAACAAAATTTAAATTTTCGTTTTTTTTTTTTTTTTAAAGAACTTTTTTTGTTAAGTTCCTTTTTATTAGTTATTCGGAAAAATGTAATTGAGAAGTTAATTTATTTTTTAAATGTTTTTTTTTTATTTTTTTATTGAAAGCATTTATTATCCTCGTGCATCACAAAGTATCACACAGGGCTTACAGAAGTAGGTATGAAACATATTACATAAGGGGAAAAGAAAGGAAGAAAATTTTAAAATTTATGAAGGATTTCAAATGTTAACAATGAATTTACAGAAAATTTCAAACTTCTGGTGGAAATAAGTTGGAGAATATCTGGAAGCCAATCTATATTAATGCCCTTGAGAGCCAGTCGTAGGATATTTCTTTCTCGGAACACGGAAGGAGCTCATGTTATGCTTTTTTATTGCCTCCAATAATACAGTCGCAATGATTAGAGATGACATGGCTACGGGTTTGATTTTGAATAATGTTTAATGTTCATTTTGCAAGTATGACATAGGTTTGGTTAAGAAGAAGGATTGGACTGATGTATTTAGTCGGGAGTTGCCATAAGAGAGGAGGAATATGTGAATGAGCATTGTGTTTAGAAAATCAGTAAAAAGAATAATTGGTTTGAGGAAAGAAAGTAAGATTTATAAGTATTGTACCATCGACAAATTTCTTCAAATCAAAAGTCGTTGCCAATGCGTTATGCGGTCAATAACGGGAACTGTTGCTGCCCATACACATTAGTAGTAACAATGGCAGCATTTGGCGACATTCTTTGAATCGGCAGTGTCTTTTCTTTTGACGCAATTGGTGACAGCATAATATGTAAATACCAGAAAATTATTTATGATCTTGATCAGAGATCGGAAACCTTAGAGCTGTGGTGTGCCGTATCAATGTGAGTCAGGGTGGGACGCAGTAGGAAATATTTGATACAATTCTATTCCCACGGCAGTGCACCCAGTTTGAGGGAATACTGGTCAAAAATACAGATTTAGAGTTTTATTATATTTATATTAATTATATTAACATAAAAATTAGCAACACACAACTATTCTTTCAACATAAATAAATTAAAATTGTACATATATTATGTATTTTTTAAGAATACAGTGGAACTTCCATATAACAAACTTCTATATTGCGGATTTTTCTATATAGCAAACTTTTCCCTGGAACCAGAAACATTTCTTGATTTTCTTCGTAAAATAACCTCCCAGTAGCGAAGTGCATTTTCTATAATATAATGAACTTTATTTTTTGTGATTCATTTTTTTCTCTCCCTATTTTTAAAGTATTTCTGAACGTTTTGAGATGTTTTTTCTTAAACACATTTTATGGTGGTCATAAATCTTGAATTGGTTTTATTAAGTGCCTAACTCGCCGAGAGAAATAGAATTCTGGACGTTTCATCCAAGAAGCGCAACCCTTAACCCCCGTTGTCCAGTTCACTTGAAACATCTTCGATATTCTCTTCACCCTCAGTGGAATTGTCCTGTGTCCTTGAATTAGTCTCCGTTCATTTGTAGTGTTGATCTGTCGTACTGGTAACTTCGTTTCTTGTAGCTCGAAAATGTTAAAACGTAAGTGCTTGAGCATCAAACAAAAAAAGTTTAATTCTCCAGGAAGTGGATAAAGGCATCAAGAAAGAGGATTTTGCTTTTTATATGGGATTCCTCCAAGCAGCTTATCAACTATCATAAAAAATCGAGATAAGTTACAAAATTATGATTCATAGGATTCTTGTTCAAAACGTTTAAGGACATGTGTCTATGAAGATGTCGACGAGGTACACTCATGTCCATAAATTAAGGATAATGAAGTTCAGGCAAAGAAAGAGACAGAAGCAAAACAAATTTGACTTATTTGTAAAGTATGGTTAGTATGATGGTTAATACGGAGTATGTCTCCCGGACGATGCAATACAGGCCTTACAACGCCTACGCATGCTGAGTATAAAATTATCAATCTGATCTTGGGGAATATTACACCACTCATCAAGCAATGCCCTCCGAAGTTCCGGTAGACAGGTGGGAGGGGGTTGCAAACTAAACCTGGATTCGTTGGAAAACATCACACAAGACCACGTTGCGGTGTCCACAATGCATGCTCTCTATTCCAGGTTAATCGCAGGCGCCAGTGAGTTGCGGTAAGGGGAACACACATCTGACAGGCCTACGAGCATATAGACCAATGTGCCCTAAGCGTCTGTACACGGTCTGCCTTGAAACTGTCGTACCGGTAGCTGAAGAGAGCTGACGAGACAGGTCTGATGCTGTGCTCCGTCTGTTTCTTTTGGCAGTAACTGCCAAATACCGGTCCTCATTCGGCGTTGTAACTCGGGGGCGACCTGTGCTGTAACATCTACTCACATTACCATCCTCTTGGAATCGTTGCCAAAGCCTGGAGATGACACTCTGGGCGATTCCAAGTTCCTCGGATACTTCCAGCTGGGTACGTCCACATTCCAGTCGTCCGATAATTCTACCGCGTAAAAAATCATCCAAATGCTTCCTTTGTGCCATAACTATGCGGTTATTGCACTGAAAGGCTTTTAAAGCGCTTGTGAACAATTTTACTTCTTTGCCACCATTCCTTATATACCCCTCTCTTACACTCTCGTCATTCTGACGTACTATCCGCGCCATCTGGTGGTTTCCTGTAATTTGCATATTCTTCTTCAAGATGTGTGTGATAATTCTACAGGTGAAATTTTTATTTTAAAGTTCAATTTCTGTGTGATTCTGAATTAACCTTAATTTATGGACATGAGTGTAGTTTAGGACCCACACAATGCGAGATATAAATGTTTCGATCTCTGGACCTTTCGTAATAGAGAAAGCTCTTCAATTTGTCAAGGCATTAGGATACGACCAATTTCTAGGTAGCAATGGATGGCTAGGAAAATTTAAGAAAAGACACGGAAAAATACGCCTGAAGGGATTTTTGGCGCATTGTAGTAAATTCACGAAAAATGATGCCAATCACTGTTTAGCGGTGTTCGGTTCCTCAAGCTGTATAAAAGGATTAATCTTTGGAAATGGTGAACGCACCAGTTCGATAAACTGATTTTGAGAAAAGCAAAGGTGAGGTCTTGGACCAAAGGGTTAGGGATTTTCCACTTTAGATGCAATCTGTCGTCACGTTATTTCCAGGATTATGAGTTTTAAGGGGTGTTTGCTCAATGAGGTGCAGTGATTTAGTGTGGGAGGTATTAGTTTTTTTTTTTCTTTTGTTCATTTCAATAACTCCTTTTTGAAGAAAATTTTTCACTGATTGTAAGCTTTAAATTTGACAAATTGCTTTTGGTGCATGTGGGACAGACTTATTAAAAAAAAGAAAGTGGAAAAAATCTCAATAATGGAATTGTTTTAAAAACTATCTTTTAAAGATTTTTAAAAAAAGTGTATTTTAATGTGTGTAGAAAACTTTGAAAAAGCAATAATAGAGGAAAAAATCATAAATATCGTCAGCATCAAAAATATTAAAGTAAATAAAAGAGCTGTGGAGAAAAATTAACTCCCATATATATTGTACATTCCAAAAAATTAATTTACTCATATTTATACGCTCTTAATTTAATATACTTATATCCTGAAAAATCACTAATGCATTTTAAAATTAAAATATTCTTTTAGGAAAATTAATATGTACCAATACTAAAAAGGAGGTAAGGAAAGCAATAAAAAGCCAGTAAATTCAAATTCTTGACCAATTAATAGAAGAATCAATTAAATTAAATCAAATAATATAAACATACTGAATTGCAGTAATTAATTTGAAATGACCCAGTACGCTTTCATGTAAAACTAAACGCCATACTCCCTTAGTTGACCATCATTTAATAAATCGAGCAGAAAGCCGAATGTTGTAGTCCAAAGCAGTTCTTTCCAAACTTTTTATCGCCACGTACCGGTCGAAATTTGGTAATTTTACCGTGGTCTTCAGGCGTTGTTTATTTATATTTTAGATGGTTTTGATTTAATTATTTAAATTTAATTATATTTAAATATGCTTTCAAAATAAAATACATTTGCGCCAAAAGTGAATATAGAGGGATTTCCGCGGATTGTCGCTCAAACCCGAGAGAAATACACCAAAGTAAACAAAATCGAAATAGTTTAATGTTTCTTGGATGGCCCCGAACTGGCATGTTCGCGGTGCGGGGGCTGGGGGACCACTGCTCCTAAGTCATTGTTACGGGTAGCATATGAGTCATTTTCCCATTCGAACGAAAACCAGAGAATTCAGATTTAAAAGAGTTATTTCTATTTTTTTGCCAAGTTTTCGATTACACAACACAAATTGTTTAGGATTTAACAAAAAACAATAACAAAAAAAGTTGCAAATAAAGACATAAATCGTTATGAAAATCAAAATTTGCTGTACCAGTTCATAAAAAGAGATTTATATTTAAAACAATAAATAACATTTAAAACAACATGTCAGGAAATTCCTGTAAAAAAAGAAATTTTCAATATATCACATTTATTTTTATTTAATCTGAAAATTTTAAAAAAATTATTTAATTAAACAAAAAATTAACGTCAATTAACATCAACTAAGTATTTATTTTAACCAAATTTAAATGTAATGAAATAAATAACTAAATATTTTCCCAAATTATTCAAAATTTTGAAACTGTTGTGAAATTGCTATTTTGGATCGCAGAATTTCGAATATATTAATAAGTATTTTAAATAAAATAATTTTGAATTATGTAAAATTTTAAAATCTCATTCTAATATACACTACTTGCTAACAAAAAAAAAACCACCCTCTTAAAGGAAGCATGCAAAGCGCTTGAGATTTTTACCGAGCATGCCCGCTATAGGATGTAATAGAACATACAAATGGTTCGCATTTCACAGCGCAGATGCATATTATGAGTATCTGTAGTACCACCAACAAGTGGAATATAAAGGGGGAAACAAAATGCCATTGCTAAATACTCGAATTGCTTTTTCATGCAGTTGTTTTGCGTGAAAAACCTTGACATGGATCGAAGAGTTCAAGAAGCATTTTTTTCATACAAAAAAACTCAAACAAATTAACAGATTTTATGAATAATTAAATTTAAGGAAGCACGTGATAATGTATGTTTAGAATTTCTAGTTATAAAATAACGTATTTGTGTTTAAAAATACTTTTATGCATTAAATTAGAAAAATGTTCTTAAAATTCATTAATTTTAATAGAAAATTATTTCCGTAATGTTGAAAATTCAGTTTTTTCTTCAACATTCGTTTTTTGTTTTTTCTCTCTCTCTCTCCTTGAAGTTTTTCTTTCTTTCTTTTTTTATGTGTAAGATATATAAAATAAATAAATATTAATTTACACATATAAGTGAATAATTACTTTTTTTTAAATGTATAGTGTTTTATGAATTTAAAATTTTAATTTATGTGGTCTATATTGAAAGTCGAACCTCTATATAACGAATTTTCCATATAACGAACTTTTTTTCGGGATTTAGCGACTTTGTTAAATATAGGTCCGACAGTATTTAATAAAATAAGAAATATGTATTTCTACAATATAGTTAAATAAGAAGTTTTAATTTTTAATGCAAACCTTGACCCTGCAAAGCTCTACTTAATATCGCAATATCAGAGGTATAATTTGTGACTTTCAATTTGACACATGATTCTGAATGTTCAGTTGCAAAACAACTTCTTTGTGTATTCAAAATATATATTTCCCATGAGGAAAAATTTGTTCACATAAATGTGTGAAAAACGGAAAGCAGAGCATATGCACTTTTCCAACAGCTAAACAAAGACACTGTACTACAGTAGAACGTCGTTTATCCGAATCAATTGGGACCGGACACCGTTCGGATACGCGATTGTTCGGATAACCGAAAACCGAATGTGATTCATGCAGTGTATGATACTGGGACACTATACAAATATTGAAAATCATCACATGCAGGAAACGTGCTTGAAGAAAAAGCCAAATAGGTGCAAAACGTCGCAATTTTACCTTGATTGTGGAAAATAATCACTTATTTTTCGCTGTACCATTGTACACCTTCATTTTTTCGCTGCAAGGTTTCTGATTTTCTTGAGCAGCAGTAATTGAGTAGGACAGCACTCTGATTGTTGTTCATAACCACTCCATAGCTGCTTTAAAGCAGAAAACGCATCAGCATTTGATGGACCCTTACTACTTTCGTTGTTGTTGTCCTCGTCTTCATCCGTTTCATCGTCGACAGGGTCGGATTCTTCTTGCACGGAAGTCACTATCTCGTCATTATTTAGCATTTGAAATCCACAGTTTTCTCCATCGCATGCCATCCAAGTTTCTACATCAACAAAAGAGCACGTATACACCCCCTCACTTGACCAAATATTCCGCGCAGATATTTACCAAATCACACAACTGAAATTCCCCAAATATTCCTCACCTTGGGTTTTCCCATCACTTTTGGCCTCGCAAGAAACAACTGTTGAGCATTGCACTGTTCGAAAACGTATCCGGACTTAGGTTCGGATATTTGACGCTCCGGATAGTAACCGTTCGGATAAACGACATTCTACTGTAATTTAAAATTTGTGATCGAAAACTACACGCAAGCAGATTCTGTAGAATCGTATAACAAAGAATCGAAAGAAGAAATAAGCTTTAAATAAAAATGCTTGAGGCTTAGAAAGGAGAGGCAAACCGATTTAACTTTATCTCATAACTGTGTAGAATGCCACTGAATTGCTCCGCGTGCCATAGGTTGTCGACCCCTGATCTAGATTTTAATAATGATGTGATGTGGATTAGAAAAATCAACCATGCTTTCGTTTCTCTTGAGATTGATGTCTTTGAAAGAACTCCCAGGAAAGACATTTTCCGTGAATCTATCAAGAAAAATGTATCACTGAATGGAATACGTCAATGCAAGTCATTTCGAAGTCCAAAATAGCAAAAAATGCACAAAAGCAGAGACCCGAATGAACTGATTGTTCTCAATAAGTTTTATTTCTCTTTAAAAAAATTAATATTTAAAAAAAAATTATTTTATATAAACATAACATTAACCTTTTTTCCTTTAATTTATTAAAATCCAGTAATTCTATTTTTAAAATGCTTCTCTTCTGATATATTTCTAATGGACTAAATTCACGTGACGTTATAATCACATGATAACTACAATCACGTGTTTCCAACCAATCAGTTCATGCGCTTTGCTGTTGCCAATTTTAGCTTTTTGCAGACTCTTTTAAATGTATATATTTGCAAGCAATAATTATAATGCCAAATGTAAGTAAACTACCCTTGATTTAAAAGTACACATATAGTTAAAATATTTTTAAAAAAAAAATTATGTCATTTAAACTGTTCAAGCAGGTTCAACATCATTTTTTTTCTTTCTTTCAATGTCCGTTAAGAAAGTGGAAAATAATAAAACTAATTAATGCTTTTACATATGTGTTGAAAAACATAATCGAATCCTTAATTAAAGATGTGTCTCAAATCAATTTTACTGTTAGAATTTTTTAAAGAAAAGGCGATTTGAAATAGTTTTATGTAATCACATTTAAAATCCTGCTCCATTTGAATGCCTTAATGTGACACATTGAATTAAAAAGTTTCAAATTTCTCGTTTTTAGTTCGTTGCAAATGTAATTTAATCGATATATCAAAAGATATCAATGTTTTTTTTTCTAGTATGGCAACGGGTTAATTATTTCATAAAAAAAAAAATAATTGTTTGATATTCCTTCCAGAGAAAGTTTTACCAACCGTTCTTAATTTTTATAATGATTGAAGCTGTCTTAATGAGATTTATAGCATTACCACTAACACAATTTTTAAAACTAATTAAAATGGTTGTCTCCTTTTAAATTTTTTATGACCGTTTAATTTGTTAAATAAGACGAAAAAAGGAAATATAAATTGTGTTTTTACTTTTTGTCTGCTAGCAAGGATTTATATTTGATCACGCACTATTTTTAATTAACCAATTTTTCATGACAAGAGCTTATAAAAATATTTTTGCAAGATGATTTTGATTAGAATTAATTATTAAAGTATTTCAAAACGAACTGATTATTAGTAATGCATAAGAGATAATGAGGTGTAAAAAATGTTTTATTACTAGAATTAATAAATTAATATTAACAAATATAGAGTTTTTATTTCACGTTCATTTTTTATTGTACTTAATCCTACTGATACTAAAGTAATAAAAAAATGCTAAATACTTTTTAATGTAAAAAACATCTGTAAGACTGGTATTTATAGTATTTGGAGGGTTTTTTTTCGAGTTTCCGTTTTAGATGTTATTGTTGCTGTTTGCTGTAACTCTTTACTTTAAATTTATCAACATAAAACAACTTGAAAAGCATTATTATTTAAGTTTTTTTTCTTTAGATTTTATAAATTCTGTTCTGTTACTAAATATTGACTGGAAATAATATTGTTACAAAAATTTAGGACACTGTTTCTGTGCCAAAATTGTAATATGGCCAGAAATATCATTTATGAGTCAAGGGTAATAAGTATCAATGATAGTAATAATAACTAATAGATCAATAATGGTAAATAATAGCTGACCGTTTTGGTCAGCCAATCACAAAAGCTTCTTTCGTCAGAAAATTTTCTCCTCTTCACACACGGATTTTTCTGCTGAAATAGGATTGGCTAAGACTCACTTCGCCCACATCCAAACAGGTTCAAAATTTTTCCCTGAATTTTTCATCCAATTCAATAAATATTAACAAAATCAAAATAATTCATTTTAATTCATAAAACAATAATTGTTTTATTATACCTAAGTCCTTTAATTTAAAATGGGCTATATATATATATTTTAAAGTAAATTACAGTTGCTCTTAATTCTCAATGGTTGGAGATTAGGGTTCGTACGAACAAAGTGCTTCTCAGCCACCGAGTATCAATAATAGTAAATAAATATAAGTGACTTTGGAGTACAATTTGCTCGCCAAATTTGGCTATAAAACAGATGTTTGTAAAAGTTTAGATTCTGGGATGGTTATTCGGCTAGAAACTCCTACCAAGTACTTTTCAGCCTATATAAGGACGATGCAACAAAGTAACGCTGGAGTTAAACGTTAAACAGTGACTGTGCGTTTCTTTGACTTGTGCGAAATTGTGATTCCTGGGTTCAATGTTAATGTGATTGTTGAATCTGTGTTTTTGTGGATTTATACGAATACATTAATTACATCCTCTTCGAAAAAAAGTCTACTGTAATTACTAGAGTTCCAAAGTAAAATGCTACTTACTCCCATAGAATCTGCCTGTTAATTGAGTGGGCCTTTCCATTCTTTGATATTAAACCACGGAACATTTGGTGTCTAAAACGGGATTCCGGAATGAATGCCAATGACTGTTGTTCAAGAAATAGCAATAGAGGAACAATTTAAAGCTTTGATGGACATTATGAAGAGAAAAAACGCTTGCCATGACGAATTAAGTAGATGAATATAATCAGGCCAAGAAGAACCAGAATCTGAGATGAAAGCTGAGAAAGAAGAAACGAAGACTGAACTTAAAATCGGACGAGAAAAAAACGAAGATTATTGTTCAAATAAAAGTTGAAGAAATTGAATGGACGATAGTAGCAAAGGGAGAGAGAGAGAGAATGTGGATTAAAAATAGAATAACTGAAAGAAAACGGTGGCAGATTCTGAGAGTTCGAGAAACTTATGGAATTTCTCGAAACCCGATCACAGCTAATGATACTTCACGGACAGAAAATCTGACAACTCGTCCCGTGACTAAACTCTCTACTTATGATAGATAGATTTCCTGGACTGTATGAAGACATCATTCTTATTCATGTTTACAAAGCACTTGATTCTTTACCGGGATATAAAAAAAAAGATTTTTTCCCTACAATCATCTTATTTTTTACTGTAATCGAGCAACCATTTTTTGTTAAATAAGAAATTTTAGTGGGAATAATGTAAAAGTGAGTGATATAATTCGTATCAATTATAGTAAACAACGAAGTGTTGGGCTTGAGAAAGGCGGTAAACAAACGAAAACATAATCACATGCTATCCTCATCACGTGATCGTGACGTCACATGAATTGAGTCCATTAGATGTTATTTCCCAAGCTATATATAATGGTTAAGAAACCGGAGAACAGTTAATAATTTTGTTTTAGCTCTTCGTTGTCAAGTACCTGAAATTCTAAAGGTCATTCCAGCTATGCAAATTAACGACTAAAATTTCATCCAGAAGATTCTCGAATGCGGTTTCGACGATGGTTATTTGACTGGCTTCTGCTGGGTAAAGTTGAAAAGACAGAGAAAGTTAACAGGAAATAGTCGAAGGGAAAGACTGATACAAGCTGCTTTTCCTAGATGTTCTGGAGAAATTTGTGATAATTTAGCTTCTGAATGATAACATTAAGAACGAGGAGACACAGCAGGCCTCCAGACTTGCAGGAACTAAAAATTTGAAGGCCTCTCTTCTATATGTCATCAAGTTTGACGCTTCTGGATTCGTCTCAGAGACTACTGTAAGGATTCAAATAACTGCTTTGGAAGATGGAAAATGAAGTTACGCGAAATATATATACATTCTAGATGTCGAAAGTTGTAAAGAGAAATTAATGAAATCGAAGAGAAATTGAGAAAATTGGCTTCATTTCTCGTCAGGTAAGTTGTTAAAGGCAAAAGGGGGCACTTTCAAAGAAACTGTACTAAAAAAGAAGAAAAGAAAGTTAAAATATGCATCGTCAGTGACGTACACAGACTACTTTCATGGGGTTGTATTTCTTAAGAAAACGTAGACGAAAGTACCAAAAAGTAATTTTCATGCTAAAAATTGAAAACTTGCTGGTCTATGGGAGAGGTTGGACACCGAAATCCCACCCTTGTATACGCCACTGTGCCTTGTCGTCACTATGGTCAAAGTGCTGGAACTGTGGGAGAGAGGGATATCTTCAAAGCGACTATAAGACTAAGAAAAGAGCCAATCCTAACAGCAAATTTGCCTTAGTAATGTAACACCGTTTAAATACAGCCTGTAGAATTACAGAAACCTTGCAATGAGACCAAAAACATAGTTTGAGGGTTGAAGAAACAAATGGATGAGATGACAAAGCAATAACGTCTGTGACAACGGCCTCCAAATGTCTCAAATGAAAGATCAAAATATCGATTGGATCTTGCAACGAAAACCGAGCCTTTCTTCTCGACCAAATTTGCATGAAATATCTGCATGTAGTCTAGCAATTAAAACATTATTCATCATTATGGGATTCTCTACATATTCATAATGTTATACCAGAAATGAGAGAGCAACGATGGAAAAACATGTTGCTGTCATCTGATCTTCCCAAGAAGTAAAGTTCCAGGCTTCCACAAAGAAATTAATGACAGCTTTGGTTTAGGATGTTTTGATTTCAGCAAAACTTTGGTGTAAGTATAAGAGAAAAAAATTGTTGGAATTAATTACGCACTGTTGTAGAGAATTGATGTAAGGAATGTAAACTAAATAAAATTTGTTAATTCACATTTTCCAATTATGTTGCTATTAGATGATTTCGTTTAAATCTACGTATTTTGATTAAAAATTCCTTGATTTAATTTTGATTTCTTTTGTGAAGTTTTTAGATAAGTGGTTCGTGCGTGTGTGTGGCGACTCTGATAAAGTACTTTTAGTGCCAAGAAAACCTCCCTCTTTTAAAATAAATTTTAAATGAGCTGTAGTCCTTTGTTAGCACCTTCAAAAATTTGTGCTTTAAGATCCAAAACTGCAAATTTTATTGAATAAAAATTATATTTTCATTTATAAATTATTCCTTATTTATAACGTGACCACGGTAACCAAGTGGTCAAGGTATCGGGCTCGTGGCTGGCGTGTCATGACTTCGAGCCCAGTACCACTGAAGACCCGCCGTGTAGGGGAGCGATGCACGTTAAATCTGTCCAGAGCTCAAATGTCCTCCCGTGGTGTGGTGTGGAAGTTAGGAGAAGGGGTGCCAGAACAGGTGTCGTCCTCGTCACTTGACCATGGTTCAAAATTACGAGGTCTGTCGCCAAAAGCCCTCGTGTAGCTGAACAGTGCGACGTTAATATAGTCTCTCTCTCAATCGCTCTCTCTCCTTATTTATAACTCGTCATAACTTTCCCTTATTATTGCTAGAACGATATGTCTTGCTACAGATTGCATCTTGCCAGGTACTTCTTAAGTATGAACTGCATTAAAAAAATGTCTTATGTTGTAATATAATTTTGAATTTTTAATGGAATTTATATATTTTTAAAGCTCCATTTTTTCATGTCATATATGAGTCGCTCGAGAATAATTATTAAAACTGCAACTATTAATTATTTATCGAAATACTTCATGAATTATTAACATGCTGAATGTGAGCTAAGAGTTTTCTATAAAAATATGTTAACTTTTTTATGTCGAATCCTCAAAGTTACAGTTATTATTTCTAAGATAAAATTAATCACTTGTCTTAAGTGAAGTATTTGTGTTTCTTCTTCCGCGTCTGCAACTAAGTTTTTAATTAATTTTGATAGTAAATTTTGAAGTGCTACGTGCTTCAGTACTTTTGATTGGTTATGAAATAGCTAGCTCACTGGTTACTGTGCAGATTATTGAAATATATTTTTATTACTGCTTGATAATTCATACTTGATGCTCATTACTGCTTGATATTCTAACGCATTTTTTTTGAAAGTTTGAAACTATGTACATTTATTTTAATTACTTCGTTTTTTATTAATGTAATTAAAAGGGCTTAAATTTTTTTTGTCTGTAAACAAAAGCTGGGATGTAATATTTTGAAACTTTATAGCCTGTATGTGTGAAAATCAATTTCTTATTTAAAGAAATGTTTATTTTTATTCTTATTACAGAAGAGTATGATATATGTCAACTTCTAGCATATTTCAGAAACTATTAATAAGTTGGATAAGTCAGATTTTGAAAAAAAAATTTTTCCCCCTCATTTATAATTCCATTAAATTCATCCATGCGTAATATATGTACTGAAATACTTCGATCATTATAGTGTGTAAAGCAAGTAATGTGTTTGATTGAAAACTTTCAAAAATTCTACTTCGAAAAAACTTAACTATAAATTAATTTAATCTAATTTTTATTAGACTGGAATACAGATTACAGAAGTTTTGTGAAATAACAATTTTTACCTTACATTTGTATCTATGGTCGCAGTAGCCTAGTGTCATGCTTACACACTTGTGGGTGGTATGTCATGAGTTCGAGCCCTAGTGCGACTGAAGACCCGACGCACAAAGAGGCTGGTGTTCGTTAAATCGACCGAGGCTCAACATCCTCACGTTGGCATGGTGTGGAACTTTGGAGAAAGGGGTGCCAGCGCACGTATCGTCCTTATCACTTTACCATGGTTCAAAATTAAGAGGTCCGCCACCAATAGTTCTTGCGCATTTTTATAGTGCGATTTTATAATAATCACATACTCAATTACTCAACCAATATATTTGTATTCCGGTAAATTTCTCTTGGGCATAAAAAGGGACTGAAAGCAAGTTCTGTTGTATTCCAAATAATGATAATTCTAGAAATATATTTAAGGCTGGAATTTTTATTATTGTTTTAGACATAATATATCTGCTCTGAGAAAATTAAGCAGCAAATGACAATTTGACTTAGTTTCCGAAAGCCATGATATTACAGCAATGAATTATTTTTAACAATGATTAATTCAGTGAACGAAGACATTTATTAGTTTTGTTGACATGTTTTCGTAAGCGAAAGCAAAACACATTTAATGGATCTGTCAGTCACATTCGCTTTTTCCTTTTATTTGAGAATAATGGTAGATTCTAGCAGGTTTATTGGTTGAACGAATTCCAATATTAGAGGAAGTCAGTCTTATATTCTATTCATTGTTTTGATCCATTAAGAGTGATTGAAATAAATACGGATTATAAATCGTTTACGTAGACACTAATTGTTATATACATATTGCGTAAATTTTGATTGTTCTATATGTAATTTTAAATAACTAAAAGTTTCATAAGATTAATTTTTATATTTATTTAGTATTAAATCACATACACTCGAGTTCGAACGTTTTAATGTTTAATATTAAAAATCTTACTAATTTTTTTCATAGGTAACTGAATTTTACTAATAAATTCTAAGATTGTTGACTCCAATAATAAAATACGTTTAATAAAACTATAAAATTGTTTCCAGATACCAGAGCAATTGAAAAGGAAAATTGCTTGTTTATGAGTAAATTTTGTAAAATGTTCATTTTTATCACACAGTTAGTTTTTCCTTTTAAAATATAGATTAAATATTTAAGGTCACAAATGTTATTTTAACGTAACTGCTTCGAAAACAAATAAAAGTCTTATTAAAATGAAAGAAAAATAAATTAAAATTTTTCGCTCTTTTTATGAGCAAAATTATCTTTACTTTTTTTTTCAAATTATGGACTGCATTGAGATTGAGGAAACCAAATTTTTATGCAGAATATTAGAAGAAATATGTCATAATTTGACAGATAAGTTTTGTATCATAGTTATCATAGCTGATATTACCTATAAAACTTTAATTAGTAGCAGGAATTTAAACAAAAAGAACAATACTAAGAAGTATATAAAAGGTAGCCATCATAATTATTACAATTATCGAGCCATTAATCATAAAACTCATTTGTTAAACTCTGCAAATTGATTGAGGTAAACACGTACAACTTTCCGTCTGTCAGCTATCTTGAATTCGTGAACGCATAATGTCAATCCTTTGAAATTTTTACATTTTTCCTAAAATCTAGACTAGAATATCGATTTGAATACAATAAAATGCATCTGGAAAAGTAAAAAAAAAAAAAATAAATAAGGAAGGCTGTGCTCTGGAATTAAGATGTTTCTTTGAGTTTTTGAAGGAGTTTCTAAATATTTTTTAAAGATTCGAAAACCGACAAATAAATCATTAAAATAGACATATAAAAACACTTTTAGATAGATATCAGAAGAAACTTGTAATTCCAGAGAAACCTTCCTTATATTTTGCTCTTCCGCATGCACTTTATTGCTTTCAAATTGACGTACTTGTCTAAGTTTGAGGAGGATAGTAAAAATTCCACAGGGAGTTAAAATTAGGCTTACGAATTCAAAATGTTCAGTAGAAGAAAGCGTTAAGTATGGAATTTTTGTGACTCTGATTTTTAAAAATTTCTTTTTTTCCCTCATTGTTTTTATCTTGATGCAAAAATTAGAGGATCGGCAACTTGTAATTCATTTTATCTGCTTTGAATGTGATGGATAAACGAAAAAAAAAAAGCATTCTGTAATAGTTATATTAAAGTTGTTTTCTTGAATGGAAAAAGTATTTTTTTATTGTTTTTGCGTGCCTATCAAATAAATATACAGGGAAATAATACCAAATCTCGAATTAGAACATTCTTTTAAAAGTAGCAGAGGCTTCGGTCGCCTAGTTTCAAAATATAAAATATTTAATTCTATTTCAATTTCTTTTTCCTTATATTTTTAGAATTAATTTTTAATTGACTATTTCAATTATTCAGTAGTTATAGATATTATTATATTATTTAGGTTGAAAATTATCTTTTATATCTTTTATTCAATAAATAATTTAACTCTTATTTATCCGATTACTTAATTTATTTGCTGATATATAATTACCTGTTGTTTAAACTATGCTGCTCACAAGTTGGCATCTTTTGCAATTATTCTAAATATGCTCTTTTTTCAGTTGGGGATAAGATTTACAATACATAATCGACACTGGTCAAAACTTAATATAAAATTAATTTAATTACATTTTCGAGATATTATCATTTATCTGGAGATATTTTTGAACCTTTGAGTGATTATAAAAATAAAAAGTGTGCATGGAATATAAACTTTGGATTCTCACACTAGAAGTTAAAATATAGTTTTATTCACACTGTAATTTAAACAAAAATTCTCAGAGATAGGAGATATGTAGTTGAAATCACAGATATATTTCCTAATTCCATTTAAGACCATTAATGAACTTACGTAATTTGCTATGTATTAAAAACAAATTGATCTCGAAATTTTCTCATATGGCGTTAGACGGAAAATAGAAGAGCCTTGTAAGTATTCATAAATTCCATTCTACTCAATTGACTGTTATTTTGTCTGATTTATACATCGTTAATGAAGTTTATTCAGACTGTTTGATTTTAAAATATTAGGGACATTTGGAATCGAATGTTATCTTATTTTTGAAATGTGAGTTATTATAATTCATTAAGTATTCTTAATTACTTTAATTATTTTTTAAAATCATTTTTAATATAAATTATTTTTTGTTAATTTATATAATTTTTTCTTTTCTTTTAAGATTTGTTGTTTGTTCAAATTAGTTTTTCTTGATTGGCATTTTAAATTAACCCGAAGGCATATTTAAAAGGATGTATATTTCAGAATATCGTGAAATTTATATACAAAAGAATGATTTACTGATTTCTTTTTTTCGTTAAAAAGTACAATATTTTCACCACATTATCCCCATAAGAACTCAACTTAAAATCGGACTTTAGAACTAAAAAAAAAAACTTTTGCAGAAAGGTTTTTTTTTGTTGCTTTACTATTTTCCTTTTCCTTTTTGTCCTCTCTGGAGTTTTCCCGCAGAGAAGAAAAAGAAAATGGATATCTGTTATTTTCATTTTTTTTATGACTCCAAGAAAGTATTGCCTTTTTCATTTCTTTTACTACTCACAAGGGCTTGTGTCCAATTAAGTCTTACGTTTCTATTTCTTTGCCCGTGTAATTGCCCTTACTAGTTTTGATTTCGTTTTATATATTATTTTATTATATTTATAAATGATAATGGTATTATTAATAGTGGTTATTTTATGTGCTTTGGAAGAGAGGAATTGTTTCTTCTTGGACTATTAGGTGCGGCCTTTTGAATGAATTATTAATATAAATAAGAAGTTATTTAATTTTTTATTAATATATTTTCATTCTTTTTTAATTCCTCCCAGCAAGTAATTTTATTTGATCTACAGCGAAATTAAATCATAAGATTCTGTTGGATGTTACCTTGTTACAGGCTCTATTCGGACTCCTTCTAACTCTCTTGGTAAAAATACTCTTTATAACTGTGATTTTAATTCAAAATCGCTCTCCGTAGAGAGGACTTTTTATGCAAATGCAAACTTCTATTTAAGTGCCAATCGTTGAATAGGCGATGTGATGGTTGAAAGTTGATCCTAAGTGGAAAGCATAGTGTGAGCGACCGGTGATCGCACTTCGCAATATTAAATCTAAATTGAAGGATTCATTGAAAGGTGGAAAACGTCCACTTTACGGCTGACGAATTAGCAAGTTGGAAACAGGAGCGTTCAAGAGAATAATTAAGATAAGTGATTCTATACATCTAATAGGATTAATAAGTTTTATTGCTCCTCGGGTTTAGTTATCAGAGTGCATTCTCATAAATTCTCATAAGGGTTAAAGGCAGAATAAAAGCTAACTTTAGATCATGTCTGTTTCTTACTCGAACCCTCTCACACCCAGGGACGTCTTAAGCTGGGCCCGGTTCCAGGGCTTCGGCCTCAATGGGGGCCTCGTTTTGTTCACCTTAATAGGATCATTATTCGAATAGTTTTAATGGTGAAATGTTATTTCCGGTTGTTTTCTACGAAAAACTGGGAATTTCGGACAATATGTCAACTTGCAACAGCAGCAGGACTGCATTATTTTGTGATGACCATCGTCCACGTATAGGCCTAGGTCTACCCCAACACACCATCATTACTCATTCTGTAAAAAGGCAGAAGTCAGTTGAGCTGGTTTGTGCGATTGTAAGTCATGCACATTTATTTCTTTTGGATTATTCTTTGTAAGAGTATTTGAAAACGTATTCTATGTACTGCCTACTTTTAAGGGCCATAGGTAGGGCCTATATTTATGTAGGGGCCCCAGAGTCTACTTTTGTATAGGGTCCCAGGGTCTACTTTTGCGTAGGGGTCCAGAGCCTCAAGAAGTCTTAAGACGTCCCTGCTAACACCCGCTATCGAAGGGACGTGACAACTTGTAGCCAATATCTACATAGATACATACTATGTCCATGATAATACTGTATAATATACTATATATTGTAATTTGAATTTATACATTCACCTTCATATTTAATTGGTATTGAAGGCTCTAGTAGAGCTGAATATATTTAAAACTGTCGTGCGTTAGAAGAAAAATTATGAAGGTAATGTAAATCTTTAACTACGATAGAATCATTGAATCCTGAATACCAAAACGGATTGGTGCAAACTAGTCAGCCATGTGGAATTGAACCAATTAAATCAGTTATGCGCAAGCACTTATATCAGTGCTTCTCAAACTTTCAATATGTGTGCGACCAACTCTCATTCCTAATTTTCAGCACGCTTCCCCCCATACAATAATAATGTATTGCATTTGGCGCTAAATCTACTAAACGACCTTAATTATAAGTCTTATAAACTATTAAGATAAATATTAAAATTTGTATCTGTTACATTTAAGTAATATTTCTTTTAAGTAAGTTATTTTTGTAACAGGATAAATATCATGTTACTTTCCCTTTCTAATTGGAACAGATTGCAAAATAATTTTTAATTAAAGAAGATACCAAGAACACAGGTGCCTAATACAGAAAAGCTTTCAACTACAGAAGAAGAAATCTTCATAGATTTCACGTCAAGTGTTGAAATCAAAAGGCAATTTCGTAATAAATCACTCTTTGAATTTTGAGCAGGAGTGGATGATAAATTTTCTGCATTCAAAACAAAAGTATTTGTGAATTTCCTCCCTTCCTTTATTTTAGTTTTGGCTCTTTATGTTTTTTCCCCTTTTTGTGTCCCCCTTATTATGTTTTTTTTCTTAATTATGTTTTTTTTTTGTCATTATTATTGTTTTGTAATGTTGTTACCACTTACGTCTGTAAGCCTCATGTTATGCAATGTGGAGCATGAAGAGTTTTGCAAACAAATTTATTTTAAAAAAAAGTATTTCGTATATTTTTCATTTACAACTCTGGTACTTATTAAGACTGGTTCTTAATTTAGTATTGATAAATTAATTATCAAATACATTGTGCAGTTCTGATACATTTATAAGTTTGTTAGTATATCAGTGTAAATGTGCATTTTATTTTTTTATTACGTCAGAATGTATTTTGTTTTGCTTCATTTCAATAAATTAATAATTTTTAAAATAATCTTTTATTTTAGACTTTTCGATGTACTCTCCTCCACGTAGGATTATTACGCCCTCCTAGGGGGTTCGTCTCACAGTTTGAGAACCGCTGACTTATATTCTTACTTGGCTCTTTGTGAAATATATAGGATCAAGCATATTCGAATTGCAGTAAAATTCTGCATACATAATATGAATGGAAGAAACTAAATCAATTAAACCTTTGCCCAACTTTGAAACTATTTCTTCAGATCAGTGTTTCCCAAAGTGTGGTAAAAGAACCCTCAGGGGTACTGGAAGAGTTGAGGGAGGGTACGCTTTGCACCGGTGGTGATATGCACTGCTTCTCACCACCGGGGCTTAGCTGCGCCTAATTCTACGTTCTCATACATCAAATCAAGACAGGCGTGAGATGGTCCGCGGTATGACACGAAATTGTTGGAGAGAGAGAATTGGCTTCAGACATATTCTTGAAAAATAAACAAAAGCGATGTACTTAAACATCATTCTGGTTACAAATGCAATATGTGTGTATCCGGTTTTAAAAGGAAAAGTTCTGTAATACATCTTGTCTTTTCCAATTTCGTATTTATGTGAAGTTGCTTTTACAGCATTTGTAGACATTAAGTCGAAAAAAAGGAACAGAATATTGGACGTGGAACCACATCTCAGATTAAATTAACAACCAGGGAACCAAATTATGACTATTTGTGATCTCAACACAAACAATTTCATCCGTCTAATTAATCCAAATAAATGTTATTTATAATATAACTTTTATTTATATTTTATTATGAATAATTTTATTTCTCCTTTCTTTTTTTTGTGTATATCCCCAAAAATAAATATATTTTGATTGTTTTTAAAATGCACCCACTTTTTTTTGTCGAAGTTTACTCAGCATTATGAAAATTAGAGAAAGGGTACACATATGGAAAAGGTTTGGGAAAAACACTGTTTTATATACCGTAAAATCCGCCTTATAATGCGCACCTATACTTTCATGCTGCAATTTATAATTTCTAGGTATATTCGCCGTAGAATGCGCACCTCCTTTTTTACGAAAGAACCTGAAATGTATGCGTGAAATGATCTTATGTTTTGAAGTAATTTATTATAGGTTTTTGAAAAAAATGGTATACTTTTAGAGCTATACAATACTTAGTTCTTAAGGAATACATAAATGAATGTCATTTGTATTAAATAAACATTATTTTGATTTATGTAAAAGCCTAATATTTTTCAATGCTCATCTTTTATTTATATTTTTAAAGCTCTCATTTTTATACCTAGTGTATAGCGCGCTTCCTTAAATTTCGATCTAATTTTTTGTGTTAAAAGTGCGCGTTATACGCCGGATTTTACGGTAAATAATTCACCGTAAAATATATAGTAAGTATCGTAATATTTCATTTATTATTTTAGCAAATTTTGTATCAATATATTAAACTGTAAATCGAATTACTCTGCATAAAAATAAGATATTCTTTTAAACATAATTTTAAAGAATTCTTAATAATTTTTTGTACAAAGAAATTTATTGCACATTTGCAGAAAAAACGAGTTATTTTCTTTTGAGAAAGCACTTAGCAGTACGACGTCATAACAAATCTAAATCATTTTTCCTACTATAAAAAGTTTTTAGATTGTTATTATTTAATTTTAATCGTGGCCATTGGCAATGATAGGGCGTGGAGAGTGGTAAGGATTTCTTTAACTGGATCATAATTTATTTTTTATTACAAGCTTTTATTTAACTTACAATGTATGTATGTATGTACGTATGTATGTATGTATATGTATGTATGTATGTATGTATGTATGTATGTATGTATGTATGTATGTAATTTGTTCGGGTGGAATCTTGCAACTCAATTTTGAAGCTGATATCTTCACCCTATTGAGCTGAAATTTTGTACACACGTTTAGTTTGGATGACAATGCATGTTTTGACCATTTATATTCCGATATTGCAATTAATTAAAAAGATATTAATTAAAAACATTAAACTAGTTTTGGGCGCCAACTTTGATATATCTGCATTGCTGTAATAATGTTATTTTTACAACAATGACAAAAGTTGGCGTCGAAAATCGGTTTTCAGCCAAACTAAAATTTCATAACGTTGCGCTATTTGACTGTATTTATTAACTTTGTCTAAAAAATAATTACATTTCTACAACGTAAAAATAATCTAATTTCCACAACGTATGCAATTTTTTTACAAATTTCTATCGATATTCTTGGATTTAAATTCAAAACAAAAAAAGTCGAGCTATTTTTTTAAAGCTTTTATTTAACTTACAATGTATGTATGTATGTATGTATGTATGTATGTATGTATGTATGTATGTATGTATGTAATTTGTTCGGGAGGAATCTTGCAACTCAATTTTGAAGCTGATATCTTCCTCCATTGAGCTGAAATTTTGTATACACGTTTAGTTTGGATAACAATGCATGTTTTGACCATTTATATTCCGATATTGCAATTAATTAAAAAGATATTAATTAAAAACGTTAAACTAGTTTTGGGCGCCAACTTGGATATATCTGCATTGTTGTAATAATTTTATTGTTACAACAATGACAAAAGTTGGCGTCGAAAATCGGTTTTCAGCCAAACTGGAATTTCATAACGTTGCGCTATTGACAGTATTTATTAAATTTGTCTAAAAAATAATTACATTTCTACAACGTAAAAATAATCTAATTTCTACAACGTATGCAATTTTTTTACAAATTTCTATCTATTTTCTTGGATTTAAATTCAAAACAAAAAAGTAGAGCTATTTTTCAAGTAGATTGGTACATTGTATACCTTTCTCAACGCTGCCAAGTTAAACTGAGATGGAGTATTGAAGAAATTCTTTAAATAATTTGCCTAACTTTAATCTATGAAACTCAGACAAAAAATAATTACAAAATCGGAAAGATCATTTTTTTATGTATCTTACCCATCAAAAGGAATCCGCTAGGAAAACAATAAGAGAAAAATATTATCTAGAAATGCAATATGTTTTCGATTAAAAAAATAATTTTATAATAAAATGAAGGAATTTTTTAAAGAAATTTTCTAATTTTAAGCCTACAAGTAATTTAAATATACCTCATTTTATCACCAGTAATCTAAACACACACTACGACATGTGTCCTTAAATTTAATTACAAATAGTATCTGTTAATTTTATTTGAGTTTTTTTTGTTTGAAAAATTACGGCAATTTTGTTTCTCTAGATGAGTTAGGTACATTGTAAAACCAGCTCATGGCTATTGATATCCATAAAATGTGCCAAAAGAGAATAACTTGCAAATAAGGAGATTTTAAAAATAAAAAGGAAAAAAAAATCGAATCTGCGAAGAAAAATTTCGTTTAATAGGAAATGCACTTCGCTATTTGGAGTTATTTTACGAAGAAAAGAGTAATATGTGCTTGGGTCCAGGAAAAACTTCTTAAAATAGTGAAATTCCCGAAATAGAGGTTCGTTATATGGAGGTTTGACTGTATAAAAATAATTCGATGGTTAATTATTTTTTCAAAATCAAGTTTCTAAAGATGACCTGAGCAATTAAAAAAATAGATTCTTACGTAGAAGATATCTAATGTCCAGCAAAATATTATCATTAGTTGAGAAAACTTTCTTTTTTAAACACAACATGCGTTTTGAATTTTAAGCATTTTATTGATTAATACAAATATTAAAATGCCTTTTGAAGTTTTTTTAATAAATAACTAGATTTTTCTTCTAATATGTTAGAGAAATATATCCCTTACCTTCAAAATATTTCAAATAAATAATATATTCTTTAAGATTTTTCAAAAAATAGTCAAAATTTTAATTAAACATTTAATAACTTCGTCATTTATTAAGATAATTTCACGAAACCTTTTTTCGTGTGTAGAACAATATTACCCAAGATATGCACGAAGATTGACAAAATTACGGATTTAAAAAAATTGTGTTTTTCGTCTAATACCCCCTTTTTGCGAGAATTGATTCATCTAAATCAGGGATGGTGAACCAGCGTTGAATGAGTTGAACAGGCTGAGAAACCTGTCCAGCGATAACTAAAAAGTAAAAAATAAATTAAATGTAAAAAAACTTTTTTAAGAACAAGCTCTTATTTAAACGCTCTAAAAAGAATAAAATAAACTTTTCTCCTTCAAAACTTATTTTACTGTCAACTTATGACGTCATTATACAATTTATATGATATAAAAGCTTGTCGCGAGATTTACCTGTGTAGATAAACAAGTAAAATAAATAACTTGACCTCAATGATTTTTAATTTTTAAAAATTCAAACTAAGTAAATATGAGTACTTAAATCTCGCGACAAGCTTTTATATCATATAAATTGTGTAATGACGTTATAAGTTGACAGTAAAATAAGTTTTGAAGGAAAAGTTTATTTTATTCTTTTTAGAGCGTTTAAATAAAAGCTTGTTCTTAAAAAAGTTTTTATTTTTTATTTTTAATTTATTTGTTCATGTTGCGTTGATGGTATTGACGAAGAAGCCTTATCGAATGGTAATCTGGTTTATTGTACATTAACATGCAGAAGTATAGAAATGAACGACACAAAAAAGACACAGAAACCAAAACTGGCTGCAGCTACATAAGGAAGACAAAGAGACAATAAGAAAGAGTTTTCAGAGTCCTGGCTATTTGTATGAAGCGGTAACTGGAAACATTGGAACCGTGTGACATCCTCGTACGGAGGCTATGATTGGAGGAAAGATATCGTTCGCTATATTATGATGTAATCTTATTTTTAAAAATTGCTAGCTGTTAACTTTCAAGATGCGATTACGATTCAATCCCTTTAGGCGGGCAATCAATAATTGTTTAAGCGCGAGTTCTGAAGGCCCGGACCACTACATGTTAAAAAATATTATTCAGGATAAAATCAAAGCAATAAATAGAAATATAACAAGATAGTATAGATCAAAAATAAGATAGTCTTAGTAGAATAATAGCAAGCTCTTAGCCTTGCAAAGATTGTAGGGTAACATACTTTTAAATCTACCCTACCTTCCCGTATATTTTCCTATATCATTGGGCTACAAAAAAAAATAGTGTAAGAATAACATTCTATTAATAGTAAAGATAATAATCACAGAAGGGAAGAATAATACTAAACAAGCAAAAATATTAAAACTCTAAGTTATCAATGCCAAATATCAAGCAAAATATACAAAACAAAAAAAATTATTTCTTTATTACATTATTCAAATGGATTCTTTCACTCCTTTAATAAATGAACAAATAAAATATGTAATGGAAAAAGAAACGGAAAATCATTTAAGAAAAAACATTTAAACTGTGCTAATATTTGGACTCTTGGATCAAATTTTAGTATAAACAACTTCCTTCTTTTAAAGTAAAAACTTTTTTTTTCGAAAAAAAAAGAGGAAATAAGTGGTATGTGTTTTTATAATGATAATTTTTGCATTTTTTAAAAAAAAAATAAACATTCGAACACTAATAAAAAATTAAAATAAAAAATCTATTTAAGAAGCATAGCATTATATTAATAATAGATTATTGTGAAATTATAATTCAATCGTTAGTCTTAAGAATTAAAAAAAAAGGAAAGATGCAAGGTGTGTTTGCGTAGTGAAGGATGTTTACACATGTGTAAGGACATGGTGCATCGTAAATCTATACACCCTAATGATGCTGGATGGAAATATTGAGGTCTCTCTCTTTTTAAATGTCGTCAACTAAACCCTCATCAGTTTTGAACCAACATGATTACCACATAATCAATCATGATTGAACATTGATAACCGGTATTCCTGCAACAACATTTTCAATGCTCTAGTAAATTGATTCCATTCATTTAAAATTTGGAAATCTCACTTAAATGTACAACCTTTTCAGAATTCCATCTCATTTTTTAAGATTCTTTTATTTTAAATTCTGAATTTTAATTTTTTACTTCAGAAAAATCATAGATGGCAGGAACCGAATTGATCAATCATTTGCAATCCATGCTTAAAATAATTAAGGATTAGAAATCGAGAATAAGGCAGTGATATATATTACATAGTACGTGTTTGGACTGTGTGTTATTGAGTAGGATCAATTAGGTTTTCTCAATCTCTGTTTTTGTCGAGATCTTTAATTGATGACTTTCGCCGACATAACAAATGATCCGGATTGTTTACCGATTCTAGTCTTTCTTAACAAGCATTAGAATGGCCATTTGGTCAAAAAGAAGGTACTAATTGTAGTATTAAAAGGAACAGCGTATTCTGAATCGGTGTTCATAGATTTAAAAGAATGTAACGATTTATATCATTATCTTTGAATGATCATTTAAATCTCCTATTTTGTATTAAAAATGATTTATTTTTATTTAATAGTCTCATGTCAGGAAAGAAAAATTTTCGTTTTCTTTGCCAAACAACTTAGCCATGAATGCCATACTCATAGCTTTATCCACAGTCATTCAAACTATGTTTTTCTTTAAATTTTAAATTAATTCAATTTAAGGTCGCTTTAATAATTACTCAGTTTGGAATCCCTACTTATGATGGTAGGCATACTTGCGCATAAGGACTCTAACCTTTAAGTCTTCATCTTGGTCAATTATAAGAGTTGGTTTAATTGCCGTAGCATCTGTCTACCGCTATACGATTACTGTTGATGAAAGGTGGACATATATATAGTTCTAAGCTTCAGTTCCATTGTAGAATCCAACTAAATTTGATTAATTGTTGCTCGGTATTCAAAAATAAAACTCTATGAGACAGATTAAGAGCTAAAAAGTTATTTTTTATTCAAACTATATAGCAACCTCTTATTTGGAAAGATGTAATACAAGTAAATTCTTCTACGTGAAGGACTGAATCACCTACTAAAAATATAAAATAAATGCAAGCCTCATCTAAGCAGATTCTCCCACTAATGCGTAAACCTAGATACATATTCAACAGTTCTGAATTTGGTCATCATTTGCTGTTGTTTTCCTCGGTCGACCGCCGTCAACTTTTCTTATAGATATAACTGTCTTTTTGAAAGCTTTCTTAGTTCTTGAAACTACACTTTTGTCAGTTTCAAACTCTTGTGCCCTCCACACCTTTCATCAAGCTTGGTGATCATTCTATCCCATGTAAAGGCATCTGATGGTTTTATGTAGCTCTTATAAAACTACTGTTTCACTTTTACTTGCAAGGAATGTCTTGAAAATTTGTCCTTCAGAGCTGTCTTGGTGCTAAGTTTGCGCATTCCACGCATTTGTGTGCCGGAACGTCCCCTCTGATGCCTCACTGTTGATATTTGCATATGCATCACCTTTCTACTTACTCGTAATTGTCTTTTAATTATATTGCCCACAAAAAGCCCTTTTCAAGAATTTCATGAATGTATAATGAAAAATGCATTTGTTGCTTAAGATTAAGGTTTTTATGTGCAATGTTTATTTCAAATTAGATTTGTAATTCATCCATGTTAAAGGCTACGATCATACAAACATCTATACCAGGATTCATGATATGCAGAAGTTGTTAGGAAGAAACATAAAAGAAAGCGAGGTGAAAAGTATGTGCCATTTTTTCAACTCTGTCACACATACACACATGGAAGAACTATCGGTAATTATACGTATTATCGCAACGATCGCCAACTCTAATAACAACTCGCCAAGTTGGCAACCTCGATTTCCTATGTGTCGTACGCACTGAATTGGCAACCAGGTGCTTAGTTTCATATAATGTCGTCAATAGGTTGCGACAATACGTAAGTATCGAATTATCCTTATTAAATTCTTAGAGCCATGTTTATTTATAATTATATGATAGAGGTATTCAAAATAATTTAAAAAATATAACTTTCGTCTGCTTTGCTCTCCTTTTAATCAGTTGAAATTATTTTTAAGACATTAAAGTTTTACAAAGTCCACTGCTTAACCCTTCCTTGCATGATTTTTTTTTTTTGTAAAATGAATCCGGGTGATATAATTGATGCTCTAGATCAGTGGTATTCAAACTGTGTGCCGCGGAACCTTGGGGCTCCACGAATCAAACCTAAGGGTTCCACGAGTTAAAAAATGGAAAAAAATAGGCTGCGTATGCAAAATACATAGATTCAAGTTCTTTATTATGTTAGTATAAATACGAAAAATCTAAATCCTTGCTTCCCAATTCAAGTCACACGTACCACGGGGAAATTTTTAAATAATATGCAGTTCCGGAAAACCCTTTTACGTAATTTGTTGCAACTTTTAATGCTTTGCATATGCGAGCTTCGGAGCCATTACAAGCAGAAATTAACCCCAACAAAAGTGATTAAAAGATAATTTATGTTTCATGACATTTTTTAGAGGGAACTGTAGAATGACTCAAAAAAAGATTTTTTTGTAAAAAAAAAAAAGAAAAAAAATGTAGTGAAATTGTGGCGATTTGATTTCAAAACTATTTATTTAGTTCCAACATTTTCAGAGATAAGACAGAAATTGAAGAATCTTCTTTTCGTGTTAAAATAACAAAAGTGAACGATATCTTCATATCTTCAGTTTCATACTATTTTTCTATTCCCTTGATTATTAATGTGCACATGTAAGATAAAGTAACAAAAGTTAATGCGTTTTCTATTAGTTTTTTTTCTTTTAGTGTTATATGGGAAAACATCCTTGCTTATCACTTGTTTCTAAGAATATTTTTACATGTTGATTAAAATGATTAAGTGTATATTTTCTTAACTTGAGTGCGCCCCATAATGTTTCACAAACATTTTCGATTAACATTGTTATTCCATAAAAATATTTTATTTGCCTCACACTGAAAAAAAATTCTTCAATCGCTTATAAAAACCAATAGAAGGCAATTTAAAATAAAGAATATTAAAGTGCTTTAAAGAACATACCACGATTATTTACTATACGTAAACGAATTCTAATAACAACTATGCTCGAAAATGAAATAAAATGTGGCAGTAATAATTTATTTTGTTATAATTTTAATTTGTGGTTAGTTAAAAGAAACCTACAAAATTGTTAAATATTCGAAGTTTCAAAGAAAATGTGTTAATTGGTAAATTTACACTCAAGAGCCAAAACATTATGACCACCCCTACATTTTGCAATGAACTCGCCTGGATGACGTTGAAGGCACGTGATCAGGTGGAAGTGGTATTCAACTGCTGCTGTTATTCAACAGAAATAATAAAAATAGAATACTACAACAAAATAGCATCCATTATAAAAATGACTAAATATTTTTTAAAGAATGGAATTGCTTAAAATTAATAGGGTTACCCCATAAAAATAAATAAAAAAAGTATAAAGATCATATACGTAAATACTACAGAGCAAACGCTTTATCAAACGATAAGAATCATTACAACCATATTGTAATGTTATCGCCCAACTTGGCGAAAATTAGAAACAATATGGTGAGTAACGACCTAATATTAAATTAGTACCTTATACGTACAAGATTGATTTGCATTATATTTTTCCAAATTTGCTAAACTTCTAAAAAAAAGGGCTGTGTATATAATGAACCAAAACATTTTTTCTCTAAATAATACTCAATATTTTAAAAATAATTTTTTATATATGAAAAAAAATTAGAATATTAAAAATTGTTCTAGAACTTTTTTCAAAGAAATTATCCAATGGCTTTCATCAAATAATTCATTAACTATTTTTTATGCATAATTTTACATATGTGAGTGTAAAATATTTTATATATTTAATTAATGTTATTAAAAAATGGTATCTAAATGAAAATATATATTACGAGATACAACGTTAATATTGATGTGCAACTAAAAAGATAAAGAAAACAAAATTTGAGCTAAAAATGGTTATTGTATGTGTGTTGTAGCTTTCTGGAAAGTAACAAAAGTATATCATTATTATAGGCATACAAAAAAAAATCTAACCTTTATCAGAAATGTTAAAAATATATATCACCAAAACAGAGTCTAAATTTCGGTTGATTACTATTTCGAGTTTGCCCTGGAAACCTTAAAAGCTCGAAGATTTGAAATGATATCTGATTGCACGGATTTAAATATTTCGCTTCTATTTAATTACATAAAAAAGTTAAGCATATACAGCTTTTAATAGCTCGAACATTTTTATTTAAAAATATGTTGTGATGAAATCATACACACAAGAGATACAACAGAAACTGTCTAATCATTGGAAACTGTCTAGAAATAACTAAAAAATAATACTGTATGATTGCGTACCGATCATATAATTAAAATCTTTCTGCGCAAAAACGGTGAAATCTGTCGCTTTTATTGTATTATCATAGCTTTACCCTGCTTTAGGAAACCATCTTCGCTTGGGAAGCTCACTTATTTAATTTTATCCATGTAACCTGCCTTTAGTGACCGGCCTCACTTAGGATTCTGACGAACAGTTCTACTCTGTATTGGAAACCGTCCTGGCTTGGGAAGCTCACGTTTTTATTGTATCCATATGCCTTTACTCTGTCTTTGGACACCATCCTCACTTAGGATGCTGACGCAGAGCTTTACCCTGTCTTAGAAAACCGTCCTCGTAAAGGATGCTGACGCAAATCTTACTCTGTCTCAGGAAACCGTCCTCGTTTGGGATGCTGATGCATAGCTTTACCTTGTCTACAGACACCGTCTTCATTTAGGCAGCCGACGTTTTTGTTGTGTCCGCAAAGTTTTACCCTCTCTTCGAACAGCGTTTTAGCTTAAGAAGCTGACGGTTTTATTGCATCGACATCGCTTCACTTTGTCTTCGGATATCGTTTGCGAGTGAATTGCTAAATTGTTTTGTGCTCATTTTATTAATGAAAAATATACTCATACTATCTTTCAGTAAATAACGTGTAAGGATTTGATGCAGTAACAACGTTTGATAAAGAGATCTTAGAGCTAGTGTCTTGTAATTTTACATTACTTTTTATATTTTAAAAAACTTTCGAATAATAATTCACCAGTTAAATATATGAATTTCCTTATTTATAATAAATATTTGCCTCACCAGAATATTATATTTAACAAATGTTTGGAATATAAAACTTTAAAACTGTATTTTTTTCTTCAATTTTAAAAGCAGCTTAAATATTTCTAAAAACAGACATGTTATTAAGACTTTCTTCTTTTCTGGCTTTTTCAAATAATTTGATAGAAAAAATTTATTGTTCAATTTTTGAACTGCTGAACTATAATTTGAAACTTTAATTACAAAAATATAACATCAAATCCATTTGTACATCAAAGATTGTTCATGTTTAGTTTTAATATCGAGAACAAAAGTCAGTTTAAAACTGCTCGATAAAATGAAAAAAAAAAACACATCTAATATACAAAATGCTTGAAATTATATTCATATGATGGTTCCTAGAATTGATCGGATACTTCAGAAATTT